>OZ024763.1:28618892-28623892 GCA_964016885.1 Eledone cirrhosa | reverse complement strand
GATGAATAGCTTTTGTTTTATTTTAACATGTCTATTGAGCACTCTAATTCGATATGTGTATTTCCACATTCACTCGAATTGTTTTCGCGGATATAGGGGTCATCTCCCTTGTCTAATGCCATGTGCGTTTTTCACCGCTAGTTGACTCCTTTGCCGCCAGGATAAAACTCGTTGACAACGTAAACTCCGTTCCACTTATTCTAGTAGGCTTTTATATTTATATGTGAGCTGATAGAGTACTGTCTAAGGATTTACAGAAACCCATGAAGCTAGATTTAACACCTTTCTAGTGGGTCCGGGTATGATTTTACATTCATTTAAATTATTGACGTATTGTTTTATTGATATTTTTTATCTGTTTGGCCCGAATCTTCCTTTATCGATTTTAAATCGTATGGTTGATTGTAGACTTGTTCTATATGTGACGGTATTTTAACGATAGTTATAGCTCTGATTCATCTGAATTATTGAGCCCTCTGCCGCTCATATCGAATTTCGTTTTTCGTGAACTCGTGCGCCGATTTTTCGATACTCGATCTTTCTAATATATTTAGCTCTGGACATAGCTATCCACCCGTTAATTTTATTGCTCATTTTTTGTCGATTCTATTGAGTGATGAATAGCTTTTGTTTTATTTTAACATGTCTATTGAGCACTCTAATTCGATATGTGTATTTCCACATTCACTCGAATTGTTTTCGCGGATATAGGGGTCATCTCCCTTGTCTAATGCCATGTGCGTTTTTCACCGCTAGTTGACTCCTTTGCCGCCAGGATAAAACTCGTTGACAACGTAAACTCCGTTCCACTTATTCTAGTAGGCTTTTATATTTATATGTGAGCTGATAGAGTACTGTCTAAGGATTTACAGAAACCCATGAAGCTAGATTTAACACCTTTCTAGTGGGTCCGGGTATGATTTTACATTCATTTAAATTATTGACGTATTGTTTTATTGATATTTTTTATCTGTTTGGCCCGAATCTTCCTTTATCGATTTTAAATCGTATGGTTGATTGTAGACTTGTTCTATATGTGACGGTATTTTAACGATAGTTATAGCTCTGATTCATCTGAATTATTGAGCCCTCTGCCGCTCATATCGGATTTCGTTTTTCGTTAACTCGTGCGCCGATTTTTCGATACTCGATCTTTCTAATATATTTAGCTCTGGACATAGCTATCCACCGGTTAATTTTATTGCTCATATTTTGTCGATTCTATTGAGTGATGAATAGCTTTTGTTTTATTTTAACATGTCTATTGAGCACTCTAATTCGATATGTGTATTTCCACATTCACTCGAATTATTTTCGCGGATATAGGGGTCATCTCCCTTGTCTAATGCCATGTGCGTTTTTCACCGCTAGTTGACTCCTTTGCCGCCAGGATAAAACTCGTTGACAACGTAAATTCCTTTCCACTTATTCTAGTAGGCTTTTATATTTATATGTGAGCTGATAGAGTACTGTCTTAGGATTTACAGAAACCCATGAAGCTAGATTTAACACCTTTCTAGTGGGTCCGGGTATGATTTTACATTCATTTAAATTATTGACGTATTGTTTTATTGATATTTTTTATCTGTTTGGCCCGAATCTTCCTTTATCGATTTTAAATCGTATGGTTGATTGTAGACTTGTTCTATATGTGACGGTATTTTAACGATAGTTATAGCTCTGATTCATCTGAATTATTGAGCCCTCTGCCGCTCATATCGGATTTCGTTTTTCGTTAACTCGTGCGCCGATTTTTCGATACTCGATCTTTCTAATATATTTAGCTCTGGACATAGCTATCCACCGGTTAATTTTATTGCTCATATTTTGTCGATTCTATTGAGTGATGAATAGCTTTTGTTTTATTTTAACATGTCTATTGAGCACTCTAATTCGATATGTGTATTTCCATATTCACTCGAATTATTTTCGCGGATATAGGGGTCATCTCCCTTGTCTAATGCCATGTGCGTTTTTCACCGCTAGTTGACTCCTTTGCCGCCAGGATAAAACTCGTTGACAACGTAAATTCCTTTCCACTTATTCTAGTAGGCTTTTATATTTATATGTGAGCTGATAGAGTACTGTCTTAGGATTTACAGAAACCCATGAAGCTAGATTTAACACCTTTCTAGTGGGTCCGGGTATGATTTTACATTCATTTAAATTATTGACGTATTGTTTTATTGATATTTTTTATCTGTTTGGCCCGAATCTTCCTTTATCGATTTTAAATCGTATGGTTGATTGTAGACTTGTTCTATATGTGACGGTATTTTAACGATAGTTATAGCTCTGATTCATCTGAATTATTGAGCCCTCTGCCGCTCATATCGAATTTCGTTTTTCGTTAACTCGTGCGCCGATTTTTCGATACTCGATCTTTCTAATATATTTAGCTCTGGACATAGCTATCCACCGGTTAATTTTATTGCTCATATTTTGTCGATTCTATTGAGTGATGAATAGCTTTTGTTTTATTTTAACATGTCTATTGAGCACTCTAATTCGATATGTGTATTTCCACATTCACTCGAATTATTTCGCGGATATAGGGGTCATCTCCCTTGTCTAATGCCATGTGCGTTTTTCACCGCTAGTTGACTCCTTTGCCGCCAGGATAAAACTCGTTGACAACGTAAACTCCTTTCCACTTATTCTAGTAGGCTTTTATATTTATATGTGAGCTGATAGAGTACTGTCTAAGGATTTACAGAAACCCATGAAGCTAGATTTAACACCTTTCTAGTGGGTCCGGGTATGATTTTACATTCATTTAAATTATTGACGTATTGTTTTATTGATATTTTTTATCTGTTTGGCCCGAATCTTCCTTTATCGATTTTAAATCGTATGGTTGATTGTAGACTTGTTCTATATGTGACGGTATTTTAACGATAGTTATAGCTCTGATTCATCTGAATTATTGAGCCCTCTGCCGCTCATATCGGATTTCGTTTTTCGTTAACTCGTGCGCCGATTTTTCGATACTCGATCTTTCTAATATATTTAGCTCTGGACATAGCTATCCACCGGTTAATTTTATTGCTCATATTTTGTCGATTCTATTGAGTGATGAATAGCTTTTGTTTTATTTTAACATGTCTATTGAGCACTCTAATTCGATATGTGTATTTCCATATTCACTCGAATTATTTTCGCGGATATAGGGGTCATCTCCCTTGTCTAATGCCATGTGCGTTTTTCACCGCTAGTTGACTCCTTTGCCGCCAGGATAAAACTCGTTGACAACGTAAATTCCTTTCCACTTATTCTAGTAGGCTTTTATATTTATATGTGAGCTGATAGAGTACTGTCTTAGGATTTACAGAAACCCATGAAGCTAGATTTAACACCTTTCTAGTGGGTCCGGGTATGATTTTACATTCATTTAAATTATTGACGTATTGTTTTATTGATATTTTTTATCTGTTTGGCCCGAATCTTCCTTTATCGATTTTAAATCGTATGGTTGATTGTAGACTTGTTCTATATGTGACGGTATTTTAACGATAGTTATAGCTCTGATTCATCTGAATTATTGAGCCCTCTGCCGCTCATATCGGATTTCGTTTTTCGTTAACTCGTGCGCCGATTTTTCGATACTCGATCTTTCTAATATATTTAGCTCTGGACATAGCTATCCACCGGTTAATTTTATTGCTCATATTTGTCGATTCTATTGAGTGATGAATAGCTTTTGTTTTATTTTAACATGTCTATTGAGCACTCTAATTCGATATGTGTATTTCCACATTCACTCGAATTATTTTCGCGGATATAGGGGTCATCTCCCTTGTCTAATGCCATGTGCGTTTTTCACCGCTAGTTGACTCCTTTGCCGCCAGGATAAAACTCGTTGACAACGTAAACTCCTTTCCACTTATTCTAGTAGGCTTTTATATTTATATGTGAGCTGATAGAGTACTGTCTAAGGATTTACAGAAACCCATGAAGCTAGATTTAACACCTTTCTAGTGGGTCCGGGTATGATTTTACATTCATTTAAATTATTGACGTATTGTTTTATTGATATTTTTTATCTGTTTGGCCCGAATCTTCCTTTATCGATTTTAAATCGTATGGTTGATTGTAGACTTGTTCTATATGTGACGGTATTTTAACGATAGTTATAGCTCTGATTCATCTGAATTATTGAGCCCTCTGCCGCTCATATCGGATTTCGTTTTTCGTTAACTCGTGCGCCGATTTTTCGATACTCGATCTTTCTAATATATTTAGCTCTGGACATAGCTATCCACCGGTTAATTTTATTGCTCATATTTTGTCGATTCTATTGAGTGATGAATAGCTTTTGTTTTATTTTAACATGTCTATTGAGCACTCTAATTCGATATGTGTATTTCCACATTCACTCGAATTATTTTCGCGGATATAGGGGTCATCTCCCTTGTCTAATGCCATGTGCGTTTTTCACCGCTAGTTGACTCCTTTGCCGCCAGGATAAAACTCGTTGACAACGTAAACTCCTTTCCACTTATTCTAGTAGGCTTTTATATTTATATGTGAGCTGATAGAGTACTGTCTAAGGATTTACAGAAACCCATGAAGCTAGATTTAACACCTTTCTAGTGGGTCCGGGTATGATTTTACATTCATTTAAATTATTGACGTATTGTTTTATTGATATTTTTTATCTGTTTGGCCCGAATCTTCCTTTATCGATTTTAAATCGTATGGTTGATTGTAGACTTGTTCTATATGTGACGGTATTTTAACGATAGTTATAGCTCTGATTCATCTGAATTATTGAGCCCTCTGCCGCTCATATCGGATTTCGTTTTTCGTTAACTCGTGCGCCGATTTTTCGATACTCGATCTTTCTAATATATTTAGCTCTGGACATAGCTATCCACCGGTTAATTTTATTGCTCATATTTTGTCGATTCTATTGAGTGATGAATAGCTTTTGTTTTATTTTAACATGTCTATTGAGCACTCTAATTCGATATGTGTATTTCCACATTCACTCGAATTAT
>OZ024763.1:28612295-28614795 GCA_964016885.1 Eledone cirrhosa | reverse complement strand
GAGGTTGGCTGGACATGCTCACCGACATCCAGAGTTGACATTGCACTCAGTGCTCCTTTGGGAGCCCCTACATGGACACACAAGAAGAGGAAGACCAAGGTTAACATATGTTGATGCCCTAAGGACAGACACTAGTCTGTTGGAGATGCAGGATAGGGCAGCGATAATGAGGGACAGAGACCGCTGGAGAGAACTCGTCCATGGATCTCGGGAATTTTACCCGCCTTAGATATATATATATATATATATATATATATATATATATATGTATATGTGTATATATATGTATATATATATATATGTATGTATATATGTATATATATATATGTATGTATATATGTATATATATATATGTATGTATACATGTATATATATATATATGTACACACATACACACATACCAAAAAAGAGGTATAAGGATTCCTTGAAAAACGCTAACATCTCTGCTGATACATGGGAAAATGTTGCTGCTGATCGTAATAAATGGAGAAAGACTGTATATTAGGGGAAAGTTGCCTTTGAGGCATCTCGAATCGCATACGAGAAAGTAAAGGATGTGAGGAAGGGCATTGCTGTTGCACTTCCAGACGGCGAGGGTCCTCCTATGGCGCTGACATGCAGCGTCTGTGCTAGACTCTGCTTAAGCAAAGCTGGACCCGAAAGTCATCTTCGCAGTCATAAAGTAAGACCAGTGGTTGACTACCAGGTTGCTGTTGGAGATGCTACTCATCATGCTTGCCAAGCATGTGGTAGAGAATGTAAATCAGCAGGAGGGCTCAAACGTACATGATGCTACTCGTCATGCTTGCCAACCATGTGGTAGAGAATGTAAATCAGCAGGAGGGCTCAAACGTACTCCAACCACAGCTGGCTATTCCCAGTGAATGTTTTGGTTGCCGACTCTGTGCAAGTAATTTTAGATCATTGGCTGTGCTAAAAAACCACATTCGACCGCAGCGCTGTTAGTTGCTATCGTGTGTGTATAGATATGTTTATGTGTGTGGGTGTGGGTGTATATATATATATATATATATATATATGTATATTATTATTGTTGTTGTTGACGTTATTATTATTGTTGTTGTTGTTATTATTATTATTGTTATTAATATATATATATATATATATATATATATATATATTGTTTTTTTTGGTGCAATGACCATACTCGATAACGAGGGGGCAGCCATCATATATATGTATACATATATATACACACACACACTATATATATATCCATATGCATGTATATATAAATGTTACCTGACCACCACCAATGAAAACGGGGAAAGAACCCAATCAACCTAGTTATCTCCACCCAACGAATATGGTGGTCGTAGTGGTAAGGGTGTTTGACTTATGAGCATAATGTCGTGGGTTCGATTCCTTGCGTGTTGTGTTCTTGAGCAAAACACTTCATTTCACGTTGTTCCAGTATACTCAGCTGAAAATAAATACCAGCAACAGCTGGGGGTTTAATCCTTCGTTGGACTGTGATCCTGTCCAGGTGGGGGTGGGGGGTGGGGGGTTGGGGATCTTGTACTCTCAGTCGCTTCACGCCATGAAACCGGGATAAGTACCGGCCAAGTGAGCCTTACATGGCTTTAAGACAGGCTTTAGACTTTAGAACAATCGCTGGACAGATTTCACGAGCAAAAACCTACCGCCACGTGACCCATGGATAGACTCCGGGCAAGATGGTTGGATAACATCCATGAGCTTGGCTGGTCCCGCTTGGGGGTCCAGCCAGATCAGTTGGAGACGATTGCTTCTGACAGGACCCGCTGGAAGGAGTGTTTGAGGACTCTGCCCCCCACGACTCTTTGAGGATAAGTGGGTGAACAAGATGAAGGAGAAGAAGAAGAATGCTAACCGTGAAAACGACGGCCATAACCATGATGATGATGATGATGACGATGACGATGACGACGACGACGGCGGCGGCGGCGGTGATGAGTACCATCAAAACTATAATTGTTTCTACGTTTGGCACAAGGCCAGCAATAACCCCAGTGCATTACTGGTACTTTATTTTATCGACTCCCGTAAGGATGAAAGGCAAAGTTAACCTCGGCGGGATTTGAACTCAGTCCGTAAAGGGACGTAACTCTATGCTGCAAAGCATGGCGTCCGACCCTCTACCGATACTGCATCAAAACTATGATGACGATGATGTTGATGATACAAAGGAAGATGGAGACGACGATGATGGTGGTGATGGTAACCATGGACACCAAACGGTGTGATGATGACGATGGTGATGGTGATGATTGAGGTTATGATGCTAATGATGATTGTGATAATGGTTACCATGACGATGACGACGATGATGATGATGATGATGATTATGGTGGCCACGAAGAATATGATGTTAACCCTGAAAACTACTATAATGACGATGACGATGACAACGACGATGATTATAACCGATGACGATTATCGACGATGACTGTGACGATGGTTGTGACGATGACGATCTATATTTCTTTCTTTCTCTCTA
>OZ024763.1:28594795-28604795 GCA_964016885.1 Eledone cirrhosa | reverse complement strand
GTATGTGAATGTGTATGTGTGTGAGTATGTATGTATATTTGTGTACGTATACATGTGTGTGTAGGTGTATTTCTCTACGTGTGCATGTGCGTACGAGTAAATCTGTGTGGGTATGTGTATGTATTTACGTACGTGCACATGTGTATATGTGTGTGCGGTTATGTACATGTACATGTGTGTGTGTGTACGTGTATATGTGTATGTGTATTTGTGTGCGAATACATGTATATGTGTATGTGTGTTTTGTGTACGTGTGCATGTATGTATGTGTGTGTGTATGTGTATTTCTGTACATGTACATGAACATGTGTGTGTGTATGTCTGTTGAAAAACCATAACGACTTTATAGGATACTGGTCTCAGTTTTTGGAGTATGCAGTGGGAGCGTGGCTAAACGGTGACACATAGAAGATATATTAACAACATCAGAGACTTGGGAGTAACCGTGGACAGCAACATAAGCTGGACCACGCATATAAGCAGCAAAGTTGACATGGCCGCAGAATGTGTTCCTGGATCCTCAGAACCTTCCAGTCGAGAGATTCCCACACCATTATCCTTCTCTTCTCTACTTTTGCCCGACCACACCTTGAATACTGTTGTCCACTGTGGTCTCCCCACACGAAACAAAGTATCATGAAACTTGAAGCTCCTCAAAGGGCAATCACGAAGAAGATAGATGGCATGTCAGACCTTGACTACTGGGGTCGATTAGAAAACCTGAAACTTTACTCACTCCAACGTCGCCGTGAGCGTTATATTATCTGCATGATGTGGAAAATGTTCCATCATCACTGCCCAAATGATGTTGGCATCGCCTTCAAGATACACCCAAGGCTTGGGCCCCGTGCTATCCGTCCCATTCAAAAATCTAAATCGCAACTCATAACAACAATACGGCATAATTATTTCACCTCAATCGGCCCTGCTCTCTTCAACATCATACCAGGACAGGTCAAAACAGAAACTGACCACACAAAATTCAAGAAGTCTTTGGACAAATTCCTCCAAGTAATCCCGGACAAACCACCCACACCCGGATATGTCTCCGCAAACAGTAATTCTCTTCTCGAATGGGCCATGGTGCCCAAATCCTGAATTGAAAGACTTCGCCAGGTGGTGCTATTAAGTTAGACATGGCCTGGGCCAATACTGGCCAAAACATTTCAAAGTTATTCAAAGTTATAAACGATGATGATGATATATATATATATATATATATATATATGTATATATATCATCATCATATATATATATATATATATATTGTTATACTTGGGGAGGGTCATATTGTAATCATTTTGCCAGAAATAATAACCGAGCACAGTCATTGTTTGATTCGGGCTAGTTTTCGCTTCTGTATATTTTATATCTCCATAGTTAATTTATTTGGCAATCAATGTTTATCATTGATTGACCAACGGTTAAAAATATAGATATAAATATGCAAAGTTTTATTTAAATTGTTGCGTTAACAACGAGTAAATATTTATAACTGATATAAAAGCACTCAACAAGTATTTGGAGTATATTTACGATATTAAATAAATGGAAACTATATTTATAAAACCATATTTATTTCATTATATATATTTCAGGGATATCATATTAAAAATATGTTATACCTTCTTCAGACAAAATACAATATAAACAGTCTTATAAATAGATAGATTCGACATACCTTTCAACTTCGACTTCTATTTGAAAAATATATAAATATAAATATGTATATATATATAGTCTATCAAAGTTCTTTCGTTGCACATCTGTGACATCATCAGTGGTACTACTATGTTTCCAATACAATAGGAGGAAACATAATAGTACCACTGATGATGTTGCAGATGTGCAACGAAAGAACTCTGATAGACTATATATATATATTTATATATATATTTTTAACCGGTGGTTAATCAATGATAAACATTGATTTCCAAATAACAATATTTGTTTCGACACACGATTTCATATCAGAAACCTTGCAAAACAAATATATTTATATATATATATATATATATATATATATATATAAATATATTTGTTTTGCAATATGTATATATATGTATATATATATATATATGGATATATATATATATGGATATATATATATATGTATATATATATATGTATATATATATATATATATATATGTATGTATATATATGTATATATATATATATATGTATATATATATATATGTATATATATATATATGTATATATATTTATATATGTATATATATATATATGTATATATATTTATATATGTATACATATATATATATATATATGTATATATATATATATATATATATATTTATATGTATATATATATATATGTATATATATATATTGTTATACTTTGGGAGGGTCATGTTGCCAATAAGAAACACACGCACCAGTTGCTTTCACTTCAGTTTATTATATATTTATAAATTTACAAATTTATAAATTTCTGGTTGGTTGGTTGGTTCCACAACCAGATAGTTGTTTATATATAGTCATAGTCCTTTCGTCACACACTCTGTGACCTCTTCGGTGACTGGGGATTCCTTTCTTTGTTTCTGTGCCTCTCCTTTCTTCTGTCCTACGCCATTTTGTTTCTGTGTGTGTGTGTTGTGTGCTCAGTCTGCGCATGCGCCACATCTGGGTGTCTGTGTGTGTTTATGTTCATTTATCTATTTGTTTATTTATTTATTTATTTACATGTTACTGGTTGGTTGTTTGTTCTATGTGTGTGTGTGTTTTCATTTTGTCCTTAATTGTAAGTTGTGATGTTGCTGTTCCACTCATATTTTCTATTTAATTTTGGTTGTAATTCTTTTATGTTTATTTCCTCTGTAATTTGTCTAAACATTGCATCTTTTCTGTGTGTAGATTCTATTTTTATTTCTATGTTCTCTAATTTACCCTTGTGTTCTATCTTAGCATGTTGGTAGAGTACAGATGATTCTTTATTATCTTGAAGGTCTCGCCAGTGTTCATTTATCCGTTCCCCTATACTACGAGCAGTCTCACCTATGTACACTATATTTTTGTCTCTACATTGTCCTTCAGTACATCTTATGCTATACACTACATTTCTCGTTTTACAGTTAATATGGGGGCTTATTTTACAGGTTATACATTTCTTATCTATACATGAGGGTCTTTGAAAAGGGTATGTCTTGCTAATAAGTGTTTTTACGGAGGTACCAGGTCTTTCTACTATCTCAATATTTAGTTTATGTTTATTTAGGGCCCTTCTAAATGTGTAGGCTAGTTCGCCTCATCACAACTTACAATTAAGGACAAAATGAAAACACACACACACATAGAACAAACAACCAACCAGTAACATGTAAATAAATAAATAAACAAATAGATAAATGAATATAAACACACACAGACACCCGGATGTGGCGCATGCGCAGACTGAGCACACAACACACACACAGAAACAAAATGGCGTAGGACAGAACAAAGGAGAGGCACAGAAACAAAGAAAGGAATCCCCAGTCACCGAAGAGGTCACAGAGTGTGTGACGAAAGGACTATGACTATATATAAACAAATATCTGGTTGTGGAACCAACCAACCAACCAGAAATTTATAAATTTATAAATTTGTAAATTTATAAATATATAATAAACTGAAGTGAAAGCAACTGGTGCGTGTGTTTCTTATTGGCAACATGACCCTCCCAAAGTATAAAAATAGCGGTTTCAACACACGATTTCAGATAAAGAATCTTGCTAAACAAATTCAGAAACGAAATATATATATATATGTATATATATATGTATATATATATATGTATATATATATGTATATATATATATGTATATATATATGTATATATATATATATATGTATATATATATATGTATATATATATATGTATATATATATATATGTATATATATATATATATATATGTATATATATATATATGTATATATATATATATATATGTATATATATATATATATTTATATATATATATATATATATATATTGAATAAGAAAATGCGAAGTATTTTCAGATGTTAAAGTCCTTTATTGATAATGCTGTGATACATATTTCAATGATGACATTGGCCACACGGTTCTGTGTATCCATTGCCATGACCTCCTCAGACAGCTTCTTACATAATAAGATTACGTTCCCAAGATAATCCAAATTTAAACGACAAGGGAACGGACAAAGAGTGTTCTTGAAGCCTTCCCCCGTTCCCTTGTGAGCCTCAATCCGCCTCCTATATATATATATATATATATATATATATATATATATATATATATATATATATAGTAATAATAGTAAAATTGAAGACTAAAATCCAGAGAGGGCTCGATAAGGAAAATATATATCAAATATATAAGAACCGAAGAGCAAATATTTATTAAAATAACAGATTAAAGTTTAAGCAAAGAATCGCTGCTTTCACCCTTAACGGGATCTTCTGAAACTAACAAAGTCAATCTGTAAACGCAGAACTGGATATTTCAAAAAACGTTGCAACCGGAGGAAGACAGGAAGACGATACTTTGGTTCGTGGAAACGTTCGCTGGCAAAGAACAGGAAAAAACGAATATAATACGTCATTAATAGGAGCGGTGAAAAACAATTACGTGCAAAGACAGAACCACGTTTATGGTATAAAAGAGGTCGTAGACTAATGTTCTCTTAGGTGGTGCATAGAGACGTTCTCTGGCAATGAACGAAAAAACGAAGATAATATATATATATATATATAGGAAAAAATATGACCCCGGCGGCAGAGCTAAGCCGTTTCGACGGCTATTTCTGGACTAAATTATTTATATCATACTTTTTCTTATTTCCCACTCTACTACCCTAAGTATTGAGTACTCTGTTGCGTTATGGTCCATTTGGTTCCTTACCACAATTCCTTTCCTTTGCTATATATTTATATATATATATATATATATATGTGTGTGTGTGTGTGTGTGTGTGTGTGTGTGTACAGAGAAGGTGTGGTAAGATACCAGGTGGACCATAACGCACCAAATTACTCGATACTTACGGTAGTGGTGTGGGTAACAGGAAAAGAGTCAGGACCCAGACTTGTGTATATTCTTTAGGAAAATGTAGGAATCCCACGTGCAAAATATAACTAAGAAGAATCGATTGTAGTAGATATCTGTTTAGAAAATTAGAGAAAATACCCTTAAGGACTGGAAAAGTTGAACAGTAACCGCGGATAATCGATCTTTCTATCTCTGGAATTCTTGCCGACTACTCAAATCATTGAGCTTACGGTCCTCTAAGTTTGAGATTCCAACATACTTCTAAAGAATTTCAGATTACCCTTCACGTCGATAGCTTACATAACTTTGCTACCTTTCGGCCAGTATTGGCGCAGACTATTTCTGACTTAATAGCACCACCTGGCGAAGTCTTTCAAATCAGGATTTGGACAACATGGCCCACTCAAGTAGAGAGTTATTGTTTACGGAGACATATCCGGATGTAGGAGGTTTATCCGAGATTTCTAGAAGACTGTATGTATGTATGTATTATATATATATATATATATATATATATAAACGGAAAAAATGAAACGAAATTTCATTTCCCACTCTTAGTACGGCTGTTACTTAAATATAAGTATGTACACGTACATACATATATATATACAGACGTACAGTAGTATGTATATATATATATACATACATGCACACATATATATATGCACGTATGGATTCACCGAACATTTATTATAATGCTCGGTGTGTTTGTAAACAAACATCCCGTATTAAGCCGTAGTGTCTAGCAACCACCGTTGCTCGTTTGTTCAACACTATATATAATTGAATAAACAAGAGAGATGAACACTAATATAAACGTACATGTGTTCGAATCGTAAGGACCGAATTTGCGAGGGTGAAAAAATACTAACTACAGCAATATAGTTTCTTATCCTCAACTTTAAATATTAAATTAAGAAAAATTAAGAAAAATAACATACCTATCTTGGGCAAAACGCCTGGTAACAACTAGACAGTATTCACCCTAGCAAATTCGAACACATGTATGTTTATATATATCACCTTGATCACCTTGACCGACCAGTCTGTCGGGCGGCAATCGGCGCTGCTGGGCACAGCACGTCGTGCTGTTTTAGCCATAAGATAACTCCATCCCACTGGCTGTGCGGGCAGGCCGGTACTCATTTCTACAGCTGATTAAACCGGAGCAACGTGAAATAAGGTGTCTTGCTCAAGGAAACAACACATCACCCGGTTCGAGAATTGAACTCACAACCTTTCGATTGCAAGCCCAATGCTCTAAACACTAAGCCATGCGCCTTCATATATATGTATGTGTGTGTGGTTATAAATGCCTATATATATATATATGTCATTTAATATAGATATGAGTTCTACATGACTCGAATTGTTTCATTCGTATGAAACTATCAAACATTCTTGACGAATTCATACGAATGAAACAGGGTTTCAGGGCCATAGATGATATTGACAAACGTCTAGTTCGCTCATCCGACGAGCAAACCTTTGATAATGGACTAGTTATATTGTGTTGTCCACTTCTAATTAAATACCTCTGTATTATACATACAGCACTCTTTATTCCTTGGCTTTTTCTTCGGAAATACTTAACACACACAACCCCCCCCCCCACACACACACATATATATATATATAAATATATATGTGTGTGTGTGTATGTTTGTATATATACATATTCTCAATCGTACTTCTGCTTAACCAATCTCCTTGTATTGATTATTATAGGTACGCACAATATATATAATATATATATATATATACACACACATCCTAAAATTTAATAAATATATTGGAAACTGTCCAATGTATTTATCAACTTCATTATTTGAAATATTTATCAAGACATTCAGATCAGACTGTAAGTCTCTATTCGTCTGAATATATATATAACCATATATATTTATATATATATGTATGTATATATATATATATATATATATATATATATATATATATGTATGTATATATATGTATATGTATATATATATATAACCATATATAGATATGTATATATATATTTATATATATATATATATATATATATATATATATATATAACCATATATATTTATATAGATATGTATATATATATTTTTTTTTTATATATATGTATGTATGTATATATATGTATATATATATATATATATATATATATATATATATATATATATACAAACATACTTATATACAATCTTCTATACAATCTATTGACGAGATGAGTTATTTCAATTTCTTTTGAAAAAATGTGTAAATCCTAAACGTGTATATATATATATATATATATATATATATATATATATATATATATATATATATATATACACATATATAATTCAAAATATTAATAAATGAGGACGTTCACATAATCAAAATATATGTTTTATTATATATATTTCGGAGGTACTGTGTAGTTTTTTCAATACGTCCTCATCAGATAAAATGCATGAATTGATGTATGACATACCTCAACTGTGTTGATGGTTCAATTTCACTCTTGGCAGTGAAATTGAAATTGAACCATCAACACAGTTGAGGTATGTCATACATCAATTTATATGTTTTATCTGATGAGGACGTACTGAAAAAATAGCACAGTACCTCCAAAATATATATAATAAAACATATTTTGATTATATGAACGTCCTCATTTATTAATATTTTGAATAATATTAATAACTCCTGAAAAATTCCTTGTTGAGTGCTTCGAATCTGTTGTAAAACTATATTCATTGAGTAATCAATGAACCATATTAACATTTGGTTATATATATATATATATATATATATATATATATATATATATATATATATAGGAACGAGTAGGACCCCGATGGCTGAGCTCAAGCCGTTTCGACGGCTAATTCTGGACTAAAAGAAGTTTACTAAATGAACTCCTTTAGTCCAGAATTAGCCGTCGGAACGGCTTGAGCTCAGCCGTCCGGGTCCTACTCGTTCCTATTACCCACTCTACTACCCTAAGTATTGAGTACTTTGGTGCGTTATGGTCCACCTGGTTCCTTACCACATTTCCTTCGTTATATATATATATATATATATATATATATATATACATAGGGTGTCCCAAAAAAATGTATATACACTTTGATTAGAATGTTGTGGAAGTATGTATACATTTTGGGGACACCCTGTATATATATATATATATATATATATATATATATATATATATATATATACGTACGTTATTCCGGGTTGAATCGGAGGTAACCACAGTAAGTAAGGTACACAATACATAGCAGAGTATAAAAGTTTTAATATAGATGAGATTCTAGAGGACTAGAACTGTTTCATTCTTTAGAAATCATCAGGAATCTCCTGATGGTTTCTAAAGAATGAAACAGTTCTAGTCCTGTAGAATCTCATCTATATATATATATATATATATATATATATATATATATAATAGGATAGGGGAATATATATATAATGGTGTGTGTGTAAATGTTTGTAACTACTCCAGTTTCTCACTGTGGTATTTGTGGGGGGGGGGGAGTTCTTACGTATCTCTGCCGCCATGATAGATACTTCTCGTAATCGATCACGGGGTAGACACGAGATTTGGCGTAATGTGATGGTGTGTAGGGGGGACGTGTTCTCATTCGGCCAGCGAGAATTTGTTGAAGACATCACGTATTCAAGATGACGTCAAGTCATAGACGTTTCTACTTGTAGGCCACATTCACCCTTCATGTTCGTATGTTGGCCATTTCTCTGGTAACTTCATTACATTGTTGCTGTTAATGTTGTTGTTGTTGTTGCTTTTCTTCTTCTTCTTCTTTTCATCCTCATTTTTCTTATTTTCTTTTTCTACTCTTCTTTTCCTCGTTTTTCTTCTTCTCTTCATTCTTTTTTCTTTTTCTTTTTTTTCTTCTTCTCATACTTCTCACCTTCCTCCTCCTCCTTCTCTTCTTCTCAGTCTCCTACTTCTTCTTCTTCTTCTTCTTCTTCTTCTTCTTCTTCTTCTTCTTCTTCTTCTTCTTTTCCTTTTACTTCTTCTTTTCCTTCTTGTTCTTCTTTTCCTTCTTCTTCTTCACTTCCTCCTCCTCCCCCTCCTTTTCCACCCCCCCCCCCTCCTCATTGCAAGGGGCAGTAGGCGACTGACAAACTTACAACTGTCAACCAAAAACACTAACCACTAATCTAAGCAATTCAAATGCTCACCTGTTCATATATAATATAATGGCCGACTGTGGCACCCTGTTTACGGCTATGTAGACTGTGCTATTTATATTGATAGTAAGATATTTTAGTAACCATATTATTTCAGACACGTATTTAATAACTTTTTCTCCATTTCATATGAATTTATATATATATATATATATGTGTGTGTGTGTGTGTGTGTGTGTGTGTGTGTGTGTGTGTGTGTGTGTGTGTGTGTATATATACAGAATGTGTGTGTGTGTGTGATAAAATCTCCTTCGTAGATTTTACATTCGAAATATTTATTAAAAAACCGAATATATATGCGTGTGTGTATTAATATATGTAGATGTATATATATTTACATACATATATATATACGTATGCCCACACACACACACACATATATATATATATATATATATATATATATATATATATACACACACATATACACATATATATATATATATATATATATATATATGACATACATATCTAAATATTATATATATATACATACATACATATCTATCTATCTATCTATCTATATGTATATATAGACATACACATATACATATCCATATATATATGTTAATAATTATTTCTACTTTTGGCACAAGGCCAGCAATTATACCAGTGTATTACTGGTACTTTTTATTTTATTGACCCCGTAAGGATGAAAGGCAAAGTTAACCTCGGTGGGATTTGAACTCAGACCATAAAGGGCCGTAACTCTTTGCTACAATGCATGGCGTCCGACCCTCTACCAATACTGCCAATTCAATGATAGTAATAAT
>OZ024763.1:28589795-28592295 GCA_964016885.1 Eledone cirrhosa | reverse complement strand
CTGATGGTATCCAATGATGTTGACTTGTTCTTCTTTTTGGTAAATATCATCTTGGTCAAGAGAGTGGGACTGGCTTTGTGCAGTGCCTTTGCTCACTATAAAAGCTTCACGGCACAGGCATTGCTTTATATCTGGAAATCTCTCTGCACTTGTCGTCACATGGTACCATGGGCCCAGCACTATGTGTCAATAATTGTCACAAGTGTAGTGTTTGTACCAGAGTTTTCAAGTCGCTGGCTGGACTAAAAAGACACACTCGTTCAGCGCATCGGTAGGGGTCTCCTACATGGATATAAAGTAGTGGCCGTACTCGAAAACGAGTTGGCAGCCACCATGTATGTATGTATACATATATATGCGTAGATATATATGTATATATATGTATCTATCTATATATATATATATGTATATCTATGTATATATATATATATATGTATATCTATGTATCTATATATATATATTTATATATCTATGTATCTATATATATATATATTTATATATATATGTATATCTATGTATCTCTCTATATATATATATAAATAGATGTGTATATCTATGTATCTCTCTCTCTCTATATATATATATATATATATATATATATATATATGTAGGAGGTGAGTTTTATTGTAGTACAATAAAGCAATGCAGATATCGGATAAGTAGCACTCTACAGTTTGTAGGACTGGTGTATAAATAATATATAAGATCAAAAGATGGTTAAAAGAGTTCCATGTATTTTATTATGCACATTTCAAAAACAAATATCATAATGCGATGACATTTGCGTTTTCGTCAGATAAAATAGGGAGGCATGATATGAAGGTTAAAAAACACTTGTGAATAGTGCAGTTTTAAATCAACATATGAAAAATAAAATTAGAGGGATATATGAGATTGAAAAAAAGGAAAGGAAGGGGGAAAGAAAAGGTAAGGAAGAGGAAGAAAAAATATAGATAGAAGAAAAATAAATAATAATAAGGAAAGGATGACGGAGGAGGAGTATAAGGAAGGATGAGAGAGGAGGAGAAAATGAGTGAGAGAGAGAAAGAGAGATAACCTTTAATACTGAGAAACACTGTGTCACAGAGAAAAATTTTTAAAAACCGTTGTAAGATAATACATAATTTAAACAAATTATGAAATTAAAAGTTAATGAGGTTTATGAATAGTCATGCTTAAGATTAAAGAAAAAGGAATTAAGAATACTATTTATTTAAGGTTTATATATTGAAGGGTTTAATAAGATGTGCGAAAAGGAATTTATTAAAATGTATTATTAAAATAAAATATATTATGAAGATAAGGTTAAATGAATTATGAACTTATATATATATATATTAGAAAGTGAGGTTTTTTTTTACAAAATGAAAAATAACCGAGGTCTCCTACACAAGTGAAAGTATAATGAAAAAAGATGAAATCGAAAATGGAACTTGAGTCTTTTATTTTTAAATATATATTTATTTGGTTCTTTTACCGGTTTCGTAGTTCTTCTGCTTTTCAAAAGTAGAATTGGGATGGAGGGTTTGTGGTTTTTCTCACAGCTATATATATTTATATATATATATATATATATATATATATATATATATATATATATAAGTATGTACACGTACATACATATATGTATACAGACGTACAGAAGTATGTATATATATATATACATACATGCACACATATATATATGTACGTATGGATTCACCGAACATTTATTATAATGCTCGGTGTGTTTGTAAACAAACAACCCGTATTAAGCCGTATTGTTATAATAAATGTTCGGTGAATCCATACGTACATATATATATGTGTGCATGTATGTATATATATATACATACATCTGTACATCTGTATACATATATGTATGTACGTGTACATACTTATATTTAAGTAACAGCCGTACTAAGAGTGGGAAATGAAATTTCGTTTCATTTTTTCCGTTTATATATATAAATATATATACACACATATATATATATATATATATATATATATATATATATATATATATATATATAACGAAGGAATAGTGGTAAGGAACCAGATGGACCATAACTCACCAAAGTACTCAATATTTAGTGTAGTAGAGTGGGTAAAAGGAACAAGTATGACCCCGACGGCAGAGCTCAAGCCGTTTCGACGGCTAATTCTGTACTGAATTAGCCGTCGAAACGGCTTGAGCTCTTTCCAGATTTTGATGGTCTTGATGGTAGTGGTGGTGCTGGTGTAGGTAGTGGTGACAATTTCCAGACTTTGATGGCGGTGATGGTGTTGATGGTAATGGTGGTGGTGCTGGTAGTGGTGATAATTTCCAGACTTTGATGGCGGTGATGGTGTTGATGGTAGTGGTGGTGGTGGTGCTGCTGGTGGTGGTGACAATTTCCAGACTTTGATGGTAGTGATGGTGGTGGTTTCTGGTAGTGGTGGTGGTGGTGCTGGTGGTGGTGACAATTTCCAGACTTTGATGGCGGCGATGGTGTTGATGGTAGTGGTGGTGGTGGTA
>OZ024763.1:28564795-28567295 GCA_964016885.1 Eledone cirrhosa | reverse complement strand
CAACAACAACGACAATGACAGCAACAATAACAACAAAATTGAAAACAACAACAATAACAGCAACAATACCACCACCACTAGTAACAACAGCAACAACAGCAACAACAGCAATCAGAACGACAGACAACGTTTAAATAACAACTGTAGCAAGAACGCCCTTCACGGCCATACTACTACTACTACTACTACTACTACTGATACTACTACTCCTAATACTGCTACTACTACTACTACTACTACTACTACTACTACTACTACTACTACTACCATCACCACCACCACCACTACTACTGCTATTGATTTAAGCACATGACTAACAATTTCGAGAGAGGGGAAGTCGATTAAATCGACCCCACTATATTACTGGTACTCTATTTTATTGACCTCGTAAGGATGAAAGGCAAAGGTAACCTCGGCAGGATTTGAACTCGGAAAGTAAACTACTTCTAATAATTGTTTCTACTTTTGGCACAAGCCCAGCAATTACCCCAGTGCATTACTGGTACTATCTATATTTTATCGACACCGCAAGGATGAAAGGCAAAGGTAACCTCGGCAGGATTTGAATTCAAACCGTAAAGGGCTTTAACTCTGTGCTGCAATAGTTGTTTATGCATTTGGCAAAAGGCCAGCAATTATACCAGTACATTACTGGTACTTTATTTTATCAACCCCGTAAGGATGAAAGACAAAGTTAACCTCGGCGGGATTTGAACTCAGACCGTAATAATAATTATAATAAAGTTTTCTGATTTTTTTGCACAAGGTCAACAATTTTTGGGGAAAGGCAAATTCTTTTAAATCGGCCTCATCGTATTACTGGTACTTTATTTTATCAGGAATTGTGTAACCCGAGACACTCATCCTCTCGAAGAAGCCTGCGGAGTGCGCTCTAGATGTGAGTGGAGTTCCATTGAAGCAGGCAGAGAAGTTCAAGTGACTCGGGGCCGTGTTAACAAGTGATAGAAGCCAGGAGGCTGAATTAAATGCAAGAATTGCAGGAGCTGGTGCAGTAATGCGCCAGCTTCAGCATTCAGTAATCAGAAGGAGGTGGTAGTGGTGGTGGTGGCGGTGGTGGTGGTGGGTGGTGGTGGTGGTGGGTGGTGGTGGTGGTGGTGGTAATTGGAAAGACCAATGGAATAATTGTGTCCTTGGTCCGATTTGACAAATTCAACTCCACTTGGTAAGCAAATGATATCAGGAATCTTGTCCACGTTTCAAGATATCTTCAGCTAATTGTTACCGTATTTCTAATGAAGGCACGTGACTTAATGGTTAGAGAATTGGATTCGATATCGTGAGGTTGCGAGTTTGATTCCCAGACTGGCTGATGCGTTTTGTCCTGAGCTACACACTTTATTTTACGTTGCTCCTTCTGCTAGATAGTATCAGCAATTGAAAAACCAATGGAAACATTGTTTCCGCGGTCCGATTTGACGAGCTCCACCCAAATCGTTAAGCGAATGAAATTTGGGATCTTGTCTACCGAATAACTATATAATATAAAATATAAGTTTTTGAAAATAATGAAGAGTGTGGATGGATTTAGTAATAAAGGGTGACCCAAAAGTCACACAGGGGCTTTAGTTTTTATTAACTTCCTGAATTGTACAGATTGGTGTATGAAATGTTGATACAACTTAAAGGACATAATGGAAATTATTTTGCACTCGTCGATCCTTGTCACACCTCTACATTACTTATGAAAAATGAAATTAAAAAATGATAAACAGTTACGTCTCCTGTGTGACTTTTGGGCCACCCTGTATAACTAACTTCTCAGTTGTTCATATTGAGTTTGGAACGTAGCTTAGCAAAGGTTCCTGCATAGAATTATTATGGAAACTAGCAGAAAAACCACCCGAAAGGTGGTTTTCTGCTAGCTTGTGTAGTGTGCATATTTATATACATGCATGTACATATACATCAAATAAAATCGTAATTGACAATATGTACAGAAATTGAAGAGAGACTGTGTTACACTGTCTTATGTAATCAGTAAAGTAATCCATGATACATTTAAAAAAGACGATATTATATATAAACGATATTATATATAAACTGAAATCTAATGAAACCTTATATAACGATGCAAATATATGGATGTTTATATAAGCGATGTAATAAATGTTATGTCATAACGAACGCTAACTGGAAGTGTGGACATTTGAAAATGTTAAAAGAAGTGAATCTTAAAATAAGAAATCGTTATATATAAGAATATTTATGTTTAAGGAAAAGCTACGAAATTTAGTAGATACATTATGTAATACTAGCAGAAAAACCACCCCTCGAGTGGTTTTCTCCTAGCATGTGTAGTGTGTATATTGATATTATACGCAAGTATATATACATGTAGATATGATACATCAAATAAAATCGTAATTGACAATATACACAGAAATTGAACGAAGTCTATGTTACACTGTCTTATGTAATCTGTAAAGTAATCCATGATACATTTAAAAAAGACGATATTATATATAAAATGCATTAGGAG
>OZ024763.1:28527295-28532295 GCA_964016885.1 Eledone cirrhosa | reverse complement strand
TTGTGTCAGGTCACTAGTTGGTGCTACTGGTAACATATATTCCAGTACAACCTGTCCCATGGTCGGGCCGTTGACGACTAAACTGGCAACCCCACCAAGGTTTCTTGGTGAGGAGGGTGACTTTGGACATCCTGCAGGACTAAAAACAAAATCTGTCAAAGGGAAAAGGAGCTCTTAAGAGTCAATGGCCATCCAAAATCACCGGGAGAGATGACCCCTTAGCCTTTGTCAAGGCATAATTCTAGGAGAAGGAAAACTCTGATATAACACCTGCAACCCTGATGGTATCCAATGATGTTGACTTGTTCTTCTTTTTGTTAAATATCATCTTGGTTAAGAGAGTGGGACTGGCTTTGTGCAGTGCCTTTGCTCACTATAAAAGCTTCACGGCACAGGCATTGCTTTATATCTGGAGATCTCTCTGCACTTGTCGTCACATGGTACCATAGGCCCAACACTATGTGTCAATAATTGTCACAAGTGTAGTGTTTGTACCAGAGTTTTCAAGTCGCTGACTGGACTAAAAAGTCACACTCGTTCAGCGCATCGGTAGGGGTTCTCCTACATGGATATAAAGTAGTGGCCGTACTCGAAAACGAGTTGGCAGCCACCATGTATGTATGTATGTATGTATGTATGTATGTATGTATGTATGTATGTATGTATGTATGTTTGTGTCAGGTCACCAGTTGCTGCTACTGGTAACATGTATCCCAGTACAACCTGTCTCATGGTCGGGCCGTTGGCGACTAAACTGGCAACCCCACCAAGGTTTCTTGATGAGGAGGGTGACTTTGGACATCCTGCAGGACTAAAAACAAAATCTGTCAAAGGGAAAAGGAGCTCTTAAGAGTCAATGGCCATCCAAAATCACCGGGAGAGATGACCCCTTAGCCTTTGTCAAGGCAGAATTCTAGGAGAAGGAAAACTCTGATATAACACCTGCAACCCTGATGGTATCCAATGATGTTGACTTGTTCTTCTTTTTGATAAATATCATCTTGGTTAAGAGAGTGGGACTAGCTTTGTGCAGTGCCTTTGCTCACTATAAAAGCTTCACGGCACAGGCATTGCTTTATATCTGGAGATCTCACTGCACTTGTCGTCACGTGGTACCATGGGCCTAGCACTATGTGTCAATAATTGTTACAAGTGTAGTGCTTGTACCAGAGTTTTCAAGTCGCTGGCTGGACTAAAAAGTCACACTCGTTCAGCGCATCGGTAGGGGTTCTCCTACATGGATATAAAGTAGTGGCCGTACTCGAAAACGAGTTGGCAGCCACCATGTATGTATGTATGTATGTTTTCTCTTTCTCTTAATTTTGAGTATATTTTTTTGACCGGCCACCTTCCTGGTGGCAAGGTTGTAAAAGAAAAGAAATTGTCATCCCTTGAATCGCAAGAATGTTTTGCAAATTTTGAAGGTGCCAGCTATCGCAGCCATTTGTAGACTATGAATTAGGGAGCTGCGCTTTTTGTCCGCAAATCCAAGTTCAGTCATACTTTGGTCCAAGCGGCTTGGTATATAACCCGTAGCACCAATAATGATGGGTATGAAGCTAAAGGTGTATCTTGGATACTGGATTTGTAAACTCCTCATCAATGGTCCGTAGATGTCCTCCTTCTCCTGTATATGTATGTATGTATGTATGTACGTATGTATATGTTTCTCTTTCTCTTAATTTCGAGTACATTTTTGACCGGCCACCTTCCTGGTGGCAAGGTTGTAAAAGAAAAGAAATTGTCATTTTTACTGATGTTGTTAATCCCAATATTATAGTAGTAGTAGTAGTAGTAGTAGTAGTAGTAGTAGTAGTGGCAGTAGTAATAGTAGTAGATGTAGTGGAGGTTTTTGTTGGTGGTGTTGTTGTTGTCACTCTCAATATGGCAGCAGCAGTAGTAGTAGTAGCAGTAGAGGTTCTTGTTGTTGTTGTTACACTCAATATAGTAGTAGTAGTATTGATAGTAGTAGTAGTAGTAGTAGTAGTAGTAGTGACAGTAGTAATAGTAGTAGTAGTGGTAGTAGTAGTAGTGACAGTAGTAGTAGTAGTAATGACAGTAGTAGTAGCAGTAGAGGTTCTTGTTGTTGTTGTTACACTCAATATAGTAGTAGTATTGATAGTAGTAGTAGTAGTGACAGTAGTAGTAGTAGTAGTAGTAGTAGTAGTAGTAGTGACAGTAGTAGTAGTAGTAGAGGTTCTTGTTGTTGTTACACTCAATATAGTAGTAGTATTGATAGTAGTAGTAGTAGTAGTAGTGACAGTAGTAGTAGTAGCAGTAGTAGTAGTAGTAGCAGTAGAGGTTCTTGTTGTTGTTGTTGTTACACTCAATATAGTAGTAGTATTGATAGTAGTAGTAGTAGTAGTAGTAGTAGTAGAAAAGGTTGTTGTTGTTGTTGGGGCGTTACAGACGTGGATGTATCGGTTTACAGCGGCGGGAGCATGGTGTTCAGCAATGCTCACAATTTGTGGAATGTCGTCCACCGAACAGTGATTGATGTGTCGTCGGCCGGCACTGGTTCTTGTCACCATTGCTGCCACTGACACCACCGCCACCACCACCTCCTCCACCTCCATGACCGCCACCGTCACCACCAACACCATCCCCACCAACACCACCACTACTACCACCACCAACACCATCACCACCAACACACACTACCCCACCATCACCACCAGCACCACCACCTCCATGACCGCCACCGTCACCACCACCACCATCCCCACCACCAACACCACCACTACTACTAACACCATCACCACCAACACCAACACTACTCTCACCATCCCCACCACCACCACCACCACTACTACTACCACTATCACCACCAACACCACCACCATCACCACCAAAACCACTACCCCCACCATCACCACCACCACCTCCATGACCGCCACCGTCACCACCAACACCAACACCACCACTACCCTCACCATCTCCACCACTAACACCACCACTACCCCCACCATCCCCACCAACACCACTACCATCCTCATCCCCACCATCACCACCAACACCACCACCATCACCACCAACACCAACACCACTACCCCCACCATCACCAGCACCACCACCATCATCGTCATCGCTAACCTTACACTTTGCCATCATCATCATCATCACTTTCACCGCCAGCCTCCTCCTCACATCACCATCACCATTAGTGATGGTGATGTTGCTGGTGGTGGTGGTGGTGGTGGCGGCGGTTGTTTTTGTTGTGGTGGTGGTGGTGGCGGCGGTTGTTTTTGTTGTGGTGCTGGTGGTGCTGGTGGTAGTGAGTGTGGTCTTTTTATGGTGGTGGTGGTGATGGTGCTGATGTTGTTGATGCTGTTGATGGTGATGGTGGTGTGGCGGTGGTAATGGCGGTGGTAATGGCGGTGGTAATGGCGGTGGTAATGGTGTTAATATATATTTTCGTCAGTTTCTCAGATCAACGTGTCAACTGTTAGTGCTAGTTACTATCATGGCCGACTGACAGACGGTTAATGTGTTAACAGCGTAAACATCAACATATACATCAGCAGCATCATCATCATCATCATCATTATCATCCTCATTAAATCATATATATATATATATATATATATATATGTGTGTGTGTGTGTGTGTGTGTAAAAAGGTAAACAGAAACAACACAATCAGTACTGTATATGGAAGGAATATATTAGTTTAATGCTTAAATTACCAAGAAGAGGGTCTTAAAATTTTATATATATATATATATATATATGCGTATATACGTATATAAGCAGACAGTATTATTGATTTGGCAGTATGGGTAGAGGGTTGGATTGGCAGTATCGGTAGAGGGTTGGACGCCATGCTATCCAGCATAGTTACGTCCCTTTACGATCTGAGTTCAAATCCCGCCGAGGTTGACTTTGCCTTTCATCCTTACGGGGTTGATAAAATAAAGTACCAGTAATGCACTGGGTAATTGCTGGCCTTGTGCCTAAAGTAGAAACAATTATTGATTTGGCAGTATCGGTAGAGAGTCGGACGCCATGCTTTGACGCATAGAGTTACGGCCCTTGCCATTCTGAGTTCAAATCCCGCCGAGGTTAACTTTGCCTTTCATCCTTACGGGGTTGATAAAATAAATTGCAATTGCTAGTCTTGTGCCAAAAGTAGAAACAATTATTGGTTTATGTGTTACAGAAACCTAAATTCGGAGTATTCCATCCTCCCCGAGGGTCCGGGTAGCTATTTAAATCATATCTTATTTTGTTTGAGCCGTTTAGCTTGTTCGCTTATTTGTCTCTGGTGGTTAATGGCTTCTTAACCATCGTTTCAGTTTATATGACGTTTTTACCTTATGTTTATAGCTCTGGGATCTTCTTCATATCCATGAAGCGCTTGTCTACACATTACGGAAGTTGCGTTTCGCTAATTTCTACCCTCCGAAATGCGATTCTCGCTAAATTTATATTTATAGATATATATATATAGATACGTATATATATATATGTATATATATATATATGTGTATATATATATATATATATATATATATATATATATATATATATATATATATAAATTTCGCTCTACATGCCTGAATACCATAAATGTAATCTGAGTTTTTCGAATATTAATAATATTCGATTCGTTTGCAATTATGCAAACAAGCCACATTTCTAAAGCCATGCCAGTAGAATGAGCCCCTCATTCTTGCTCTTGTGTTGGCATGTAAACAGAACTGCAGACACTAATGTTTCTGAGTATTACCCTTCATCAGTACAGTTCACAAGAGCAAGAATGAGGGGCTCATTCTACTGACATGGCTTTACAAATGAGGCTTGTTTGCATTATTGCAAACGAATCGAATGTTATTAATATTCGAAAAACTACACACACACACACATATATATATATATATATATATATATATATATATATATATGATGGCTACAACTCGATTTCGAGTAATGCCATCCCTTGTGTGTATATATATATATATATATATATATATATAAAGAATGAATAATAACAGGTAGACA
>OZ024763.1:28414795-28522295 GCA_964016885.1 Eledone cirrhosa | reverse complement strand
AGTTCACCATACCGAGAATGAGTATAGACTACTCCATTCAATGGAAAGCCATCATTAAGTCCAAGCCATACGCAAGGGGAAATCCGACGTGTGGCTTATGTATTGACGAACGAATAACTATTCTAAAGAGATTATGCAATAGTGATTACCTAAATACGAGAAATGAATTTTTCACACGTTGTCCACACGTCGCCAAACACCTATTGCATAACTACAAGGCTCCGGGCTGATTCTTCGACATTTTATTTTCAACCTAAAAACCTTTCGCACTTTCGCAGTTATCTCCCTTACACCTCTCGCACGCAGTCTAGTATTGCCTGTGTGAAGTGACCGGGTTTCTGCGCATGCGCGTTCGTACGGTTGTCCTTCCTGTTCCTATAACCATGCCCATTCCGAGCTGAGGATCCACTAAGGTGAAACAAATGTTCTCGGTATGGTGAACTAACTGTTGTGTAACCACTTATATATATATATATATATATATATATATATCAACCAGAGTTGACATTGCACTCAGTACTCCTTTGGGAGCCCCTACATGGACACACTAGAAGAGGAAGACCAAGGTTAACGTATGTTGATGCCCTAAGGACAGACACTGGTCTGTTGGAGATGCAGGACATGGCAGCGATAATGAGGGACAGAGACCGCTGGAGAGAACTCGTCCATGGATCTCGGGAATTTTACCCGCCTTAGATATATATATATATATATATATATATATATATATATATATATATTATATATATATACTTAGTTTACACTGCAAAGAATGCGAATAAATCGTTTCAGTAACTAAATTAAGTCCTCTCATGGGCTTTCAATTGTGAAGAAATTGGCTGCTACCGTTTGAGAAGAAAACAATTCTTATAATTAATAGTGGAAACAACTTAAAGATAAGAGGTTACGTTAATTATGTAGTAAGTTAATTGATATTAAAAAGGGGAGGTAACTTAAAATATATAATTAACAACGGGAGATAACTTAATAATAATTGTTTCTACTTTAGGCACAAGGCCAGCAAATTTCCCAGTGCATTACTGGTACTTTAATTACACTGGTCAACAGCCAAAATGGTTCTTACATGTGAATATGTGCCTCTTACTAATTTCATAGCACTAAATTCAGTTTTGATATTCATTTTTTGCTATCGGACCAGAATGCCTTAATATGAGATCGAAAATATGTTCCTCGTATTGCATTGTTTATCCATTGTGTAACATATGATGACTTAGATATAAACATATTAACTTATTAATAAAAAATATATAAACATATTTTTATATTTTTTTTAACACTTAGTATATTAACAAAACATTTCTGAACAATATTCTGAACATAACAAAATATTTCAAAACATTTCTAAAAAAATTTCAGGATTTTGTTTTTACGCTTGTTTTGCTGGCTCTCCTCACGTTGCAGTGTCCAGCAGTAGTCACCCATCATGTTGGGATTGAACCGACCCTGATACCTACTCTCCATTATGGCAATGTCCTGGTGAAACCTCTCTCCATGTTCATCACTAATGTCTCCTAGATTACTTGGGAAGAAATCCAGATGAGAATGGGAGAAATGAAGCTTCAATGACATTCGTGAACCCAGAGCGCGATAATTTTGTATCATGGTTTCAACAATTTCTTTATAGTTGTCTGCACGGTGGTTTCCAAGAAAGTTCTGTGTTACATCTACAAATGATTTCCATGCATTAGTCTCCAAAGGGTTTAGTGTTTTCGTAAACTCACTATCATTAACCAGCATACGAATCTGAGGACCATTCAAACCCCCTGCTTCAGGTACCACTCTACCAAATTTCTTACACAAGTACTGAAACCCATTACCTGTATGATCCATGCTTTTAATAAAGTTTTTGGCCAAGCCTAATTTGAGATGTAATGGAGGGAGGAATACTTTTTCAGGATCCACGAGAGGTTTGTACAGACAGTTGAATCTACTGGGTGCATCTTTTGGTCTTGTTGGCCAATCCTTATTCATGTAGTGCTCTGCATCTGCTCTACTATTCCACAAACATAGAAAACATATATGCTTTGTGTAACCAGTCTGAAGACCTAGAAGTAGACTAATTAAATTGTTTATGGCGATGACGAGCGGTTTTAATGCGAAAGCCAGGTTCCAGCAGATTTCGTTGCTTCAGTCTTGATCCCAGGAGCTCTGCCTTTTCTTTAGACACATGTAGGTCTCTAATGAGATCGTGAAGAGCTTCCTGGTTAAATGGTATGGGTTCACTTGTCTCATGTTCATCTTGATAGTCATCATCAATAGGGGTGCTACTGGAATCAGAATCAGAATCAGAGATTAGCTCGTGTTCAGCAGGTGGAACTGGAACAGGTAATTCGTCACTGTGAGGCACTGGTCGGATTGCTGACGAGATATCGGGGTATTGTAGTGTAGTTCGTGTCTTCACAGTTATTCCTTGGATGTTTATATGACAGAAGTAGCAATCGTTATTGTGGTCTTTTGGTTCTCGCCACACCATTGGTACGGCAAATGGCAAACCAGAGCTTCGTTTCCCATTCTTCCATTCACTTAGGTGATTAACACATGACCTACACGCTATATGAGGCGCCCATTTCTTGTCCTGGTCTCTTAATGGACATTTGAAGTAGCATTTGTAGTTTACTCGAACTGCTTTTGTGATTGGTTCCTTTATACTTTCTGGGGTAAAGAGTCCACAAATATAGCAAAATCGGTCCGGGTCATTTACACATTTCCGGTGTTCCATCTCTCCCACTAGTCAAAGTTGTTGTGAATTATCCAAGAATAGCTGGGGATAGTGACAATTCTGTGATCTGAAACAAAAGCAGTAAGTATAAATTAGTTAACAACTAAATATAGTGGATACAATTGGATGAAGTAATATGAGCCACGTAGCCATGGGTCATAAACATGGATATGCTGGTTTCGAAAACTAGACCCGATACAGCTTAACCGTTGTCATATTCAGATTCTGCACACTTGATTACCCTAGAATCATACTAAATTATACCAGAACCATGAAATGAATATTTTTTTTGTTGACCAGTGTTATCGACCCCGTAAGGATGAAAGGTAAAGTCAACCTCGGCGGGATTTGATCTCAGATCGTAAAGGGACGTAACTATGCTGGAAAGCATGGCGTCCGACCCTCTACCGATGCTGCCAATCCACCGCCATATGTAATAATTGTTTCTACTTTAGGCACAAGGCCAGCAATTACTCAGTATATTACTGGTACTTTATTTTATCGACCCCGTAAGGATGAAAGGCAAAGTCAACCTCGGCGGGATTTGAACTCAGATCGTAAAGGGACGTAACTATGCTGGAAAGCATGGTGTCCGACCCTCTACCGATACTGCCAATCCACCGCCAATAATAATATTGGATTGGCAGTATTGCTAGAGGTCGGACGCCATGCTTTGCAGCAAAGAGTTACGTCCCTTTATGGTCTGAGTTCAAATCCCGCCGAGGTTAACTTTGCCTTTCATCCTTACGGGGGTCGATAAAATAAAGTACCAGTAATACACTGGAATAATTGCTGTCCTTGTGTCAAAAGTAGAAACAATATTACAATTAAAATATAATAGAAAGACCGAGGTCTAATAAATTAATTATTTTTGTCTGGAATATAATGTATAAATATAAAGGGGAGGTAACTTAAGATATAAATATAATTAAGAACGGGAGGTAACTTAACGCAAACCTAATTAAAAGTTAATAGATTTAAAGGAGGGAGTGTCGAAAACCTTAATATCAAATGAATATTAAATCTGGTAATCAATAGATTATTTCTATGCGGTCTGCACCAGTTTTTTTAAATGAATTTATATTCATATGGCAACGATTGAAGAAATTGGGGCGGGTATTTAGCCAATTCTTATTAGAGACTAATGTCTTTAAAATATTCAATCTTTCGTCTGTGCAGGGGTAAAATCACACAAATTTACTGTTGCTAGAAAGTTGAAGAGAATGCTTTGCGGTATTTGTTGCGAAACACTGAACTCAAATCCCGGCTTTCATTTCTTCGATGTCAAATATTTCTCTATACCTATTTATCACTTAAAATTTCTCCTTCTCCTGGAGGAAAACCGCAGTGTTCAAACCCGGAGAGCAGAATTCTGCTAGGTATAAATTGCACAGGAAACGTCTTAAAGATTTCACAGCTGCCCTCTATAACTCCATCTGACGTTAAGGGTCTCTCTCTATACATATGATATGAGTTTCATGGTTTCAAGGACCCAATTTGATCATACCCCAGGAAAACAAGAGGCATCAATATAGTGTCCTTCCTTCCGAAACGTTAAGACACTCTTCCTGCTATTTCAAGCATTAAACTAACATATTACATCCATATACTGTACCGATTGTGTTGTTATTTCTGTTTACAAACACACACATATCATATATATATAGAGAGAGAGAGAGAGTCTTGTAGAGATCATATTCTATATATATATATAATAAAGATACCTATACGTTACCAATGTATTGAGTACCACTTGTAACTGTGGTTGCCCTCAACACGACTCAGGAATCTACACACACACAGATATGTATATACATGTGTGTTTATAGGTTCCTGGGTCGTGTTGAGGGCAACCACAGTTAAAAATGACATTCAATATATATATATATATATATTTATATAAAATAATGCCTTGCCTCAGAAAAATTTCTATAGACTTTTGACTGAGGAATGTTCTCACAACTGACCAATGGGAGGAGAGAGTGTCCTTTGACGCAGAAATTCGTTTGTTTGAGTTCATATGATTCCAGTTCCTCAGAGAAATAACAACCCAACCAGGAACTGGACATATCGGAGTATTGACGGAGTAAAACACTTCAACAACATGTGTACCTGTCTCTACCACACCAATTCGGACTGCCTGTAGAAGTCACAGCCAAGGATGGCTTTCACCGAAATATATATAACAGTACATCTTTAATAAACGAAGGCAAATTTTAAATATTTGACTTAATTATTTTATTTTACATTACTCTGGAGTAACCAAACCAACCTGCGTACTTCGTCGAGTGCTCCAATCTGCATACTGAGGTGTCGGTAAACAACCAACATATACTCAAAATTTATATATTTATATATATATATATATATATATATATATAGTCCACACATACACATATACCAATAATCTATACATATATCATGTGTATTTAGCACTGATTACAACAATACTTAACGACGTACTGTTTTGGAATGGGGGTTGGCATATTACCAGTTTTTTCAGAGGCCCTGGCCAGGGTCCAAAGCCCTCCGTCTTCCTCATCCATTAGTCGCCTCTAGTATCATCGTTTATTTTGTCTTCTTTTTCGTTTTGCTTCTATTATTGTTTTTTTTTTTTGGGGGGGGGCGGTATTGTTGTTGGTGGTTATATTTAAATGATTTTGTATCGATGATTTCAAATATAACAAGTTTATAGAAACAATAGAATCGTAAACACTGTTTCTGTTTAGTTTGTGCGTGGTCTTTCATATATATATTTATACTCATACATATACACATATATATATATATATATATATATATATATATATATATATATATATATATATGTGTCTGTGTGTGTGTGTGTGTGTGTGTGTATCCACACACACCAACATATATATAAACATATATGAAATATATATATGTATATATTAATTTATATATATGCACATAGACATATATATATATATTAATTTATATATATATATATATTTATATATATTAATTTATATATATATATTTATATATAGACATTTATATATATATATATATATAGACATTTATATATATATATATATATATATATATATATATATATATATATATATACATACACATATATATATATATATACATATATATATATATATATACATACATATATATATATACATACATATATATACATATATATATACAAACATACATACATATATACAAACATACATACATATATACAAACATACATACATATATACATACATACATATATATATATATATATACATACATACATACATATACATACATATATACATACATACATATACATACATATATATATATATACATACATATATATACATACATATATATACATACATATATATACATACATATATATAAATACATATATATAAATACATATATATACATACATACATATATATATATATATATATATATATATATATATATATAATGCTCTTTTTGTCCGATATGGCCATTAATTTCTCATAAAGAGAGATACAGAATTCTATGAAAACAAATTTAATGTCTAATACAAACTGACAATGTTTTGTTGTGTTCTGGTTGTCCTTCATTTTGTTCTGTTTTACTTTTTGATGCGCCATTTTAGTTTTTTTCTTACTATCTGAATTTCAGTTATATTTCTTGTATATGTTATTATTCTTGTTGTTATTATTATCTTCATTGTCAGGCGGTGGATTGGCAAAAATTGTAGAGCATCGTACAACATGCTTTGTAGCATCGAGTTGAGTCTCTTTCCGTTCTGAGTTTAAATTGACTTTATCCTCCCTCAAAAATATTTGCCTTGTGCCTGAATTAGGGGTGGATTGGAAAAATTGGTTGAGCGCCGTACAACATGCTTTGCAGCATGGAGTTGAGTCTCTTTACGTTCTGAATTCAAATCCGGCCGAGGTTAGTAAAATAAAGTACCTTTAATGCACCTGGGTAGATTTAATCGACTTTACCCTCCCACAAAAATGTTGGCCTTGGGTCTAAATTAGAAACCACTATTAGGGATGGATTGGGAAAATTGATAGTGTCGTACAACATGCTTTGCAGCATGGAGTTGAGTCTCTTTACGTTGTGTTGAAATCCGGCTGAGGTTGGTAAAATAAAGTAGCTTTAATGCACGGGGGTAGATTTAATCGACTTTCCCCTCCCTAAAAAATGTTGGCCTTGGGCATAAATTGGAAACCACTATTAGAGAAGGATTGGGAACTTTTGTCGAGCGTCTGACAATATGCTTTGCAGCATAGAGTTACGTTTCTTTACGTTCTGTAACCTGTCGGGTTTAGCTTTACTTTTTATCCTTACAAGGTTGATAAAATAAAATGCCAGTAACACAATGAGGTCGATTTAATCGGTTTTCCCCTCACCTAAAATTCTGTCTAAATCAGTAACCCTTATCAGGGTGATGGGTTGGGAGAATTGGTAGAGCGACGGACAAAATCCTTTCCGGTAATTCTAACAATCCACCCCGTAAATAATAATACAAATATTTTCCGATTTAGACACAAGGCCAACCATTTGGGGTGGGTGGGGTGGGGTGGGGGGGGGGGGGGCAATTAAATCAACACCAGTGGGTTACAGGTATTTGTTTTGTTGATTCAATAAGGATGGAGAGCAAAGCTAGTCTCAGCAAGATATGAAGTTAGAACGTAAAGTGCCGTAACTCTAAGCCGCAAAGCATGTCTTCCGTTACTCTTCGCATTCTAGCAATCAACCGTTCAAATGTTTTCTGATTTAGGTACAATGCCAAAAAATTTGGGGGAGGGGAGAGTCGATTAAATCGAACCCTGTGCGGTACAAGCATTTTTTGTATGAATAAGGCAAAGCTAACCTCAACGGTATTTGAACTCAGAACGTAAACGGCCTTATCTCTATGCGGCGAAGCATGTTGTCAGACGCTCTACGATTCTACCAATCGACAGTCGATCAACAAGATCCCAGACCTCATTCGCTTAACTAGTGGGGTGGAGCTCGTCAAATCGGACCGAGGAAACAATGTTTCCATTGGTCTTTCCAATTGCTAATACTATCTGCCTGTCGCAACTCCAGGCAGAAGGAGCAGCGTGAAATAAAGTGTCTTGCTTAAGGACATAACGCATCGCCCTGTCTTGGAATCGCACTCACAACCTTATAATTGCGAATCCAATTTGTTAACCCGTTAGCCACACGCCTTAATAATAATCGTTTCTAATTTTAGGGAAGTAGAGGGTGGAACGCCATGCTTTGCAGCGTAGAGTAACGGCCCTTTATGGTCTGAGATCAAATCCTGCCGAGGTTAACCTTGCCTTTCATTCATACGAGATCGATAAAATAAAGTACCAGTAACGCACTGGGGTCGATAAAATAAAGTACCAGTAACGCACTGGGGTCGATAAAATAAAGTACCAGTAACGCACTGGGATCGATAAAACAAAGTACCAGTAACGTATAAAGTCTGTCTTAAGCCAGAAGGCTCATTTGGCTGGTGCTTATCCCGGTTTCGTGGCGTGAAGCGAGTGAGAGTATAAGACATCCCCCTGGATAGGATACCAGTCCATCTCAGGGTTAAAGTCTGTAACCCTTTAGCATTTACATTACTGTATATATCCTATTATGTTTTCATGGTAAAGGCTTTACTTCACATAATTATCTCACATAATATTGAATCTATGAGATTTTGAAAGTATTTATTTTGAGAACAATACCTTAACATCAGTTTGAGTGATCGATTACAGCTAGTTTCAACAGAAAGACGTAGATAATTCTGACCGGTTTTGGTCCATTTGAACATTAAAGACTTAAGCCAGAAAGCTCATTTGACCGGTGCTTATGCTGGTTTCAGAAACGGCTGAGAGTACAAGGCTCTGGCCTTGTACTTACATAAGAAACCAAGTGGATTGGCAGTATGAGTAGAGGGTCGGACGCCATGCTTTGCACCAAAGGGTTAAGTCCCTTTATGGTACATATAAACACATATATGTACATATATAAGTACATATATACACATATACATACATATACATATGGTGGCTGCCAACTCGTTTTCGAGTACGGCCACTACTTTATATCCATGTAGGAGAACCCCTACCGATGCGCTGAACGAGTGTGACTTTTAAGTCCAGCCAGCGACTTGAAAACTCTGGTACAAACATTACACTTGTGACAATTATTGACACATAGTGCTGGGCCCATGTTACCATATGACGACAAGTGTAGAGAGATCTCCAGATATAAAGCAATGCCTGTGCCGTGAAGATGTTATAGTGAGCAAAGGCACTGCACAAAGCCAGTCCCACTCTCTTAACCAAGATGATATTTACCAAAAAGAAGAACGAGTCAACATCATTGGATACCATCAGGGTTGCAGGTGTTATATCAGAGTTTTCCTTCTCCTAGAATTCTGCCTTGACAAAGGCTAAGGGGTCATCTCTCCCGGTGATTTTGGATGGCCATTGACTCTTAAGAGCTCCTTTGCCCTTTGACAGGTTTTGTTTTTAGTCCTGCAGGATGTCCAAAGTCACCCTCCTCACCAAGAAACCTTGGTGGGGTTGCCAGTTTAGTCGCCAATGACCCGACCATGAGACAGGTTGTACTGGGATACATGTTACCAGTAGCACCAACTGGTGACCTGACAACTACATATACATATATCAGCATACATACATACATACATACACACTCATCCGTGTCAACGTTCTGAGTTCAAATACCGCCGAGGTTAACTTTGTCTGTCATCATTACGGGCTCGATAAAATAAAGTACCAGTAATGTGCTGGGGTAATTGCTGGCCTTGTGCCTAAAGTAGAAACAATTATTATAATAAATCCACGGAGCAATCCAGTGTAGTCCAGTTTTGACCAGAACAGATTATTTTGCTTCGATATTTGTTCAGTTTTTAATATCCAAAACATGACCGCCACGATCAATTAAGTTTCCAGTGTTTTGTTTATATATATATATATATATATATATATATATATATATATATATATATATATGTATATATGTATATATATATATATATATATATATATATATATATATATATATATATATATATATATATATATATATATATATATATATGTATATATATATGTATATATATATATATATATATATATATGTATATATATATGTATATATATATATATATATATATGTATATATATATGTATATATATATGTATATATATATGTATATATATATGTATATATATATGTATATATATATATATATATATATATATATATATATATATATCATCCTCTTTTGTTTTCATTCTGTTTTGCAGTTGCTGAGCCGCTAAATCTAATTATGAACATAGTCTAAACCCACACAATCACGTGTCAGTATATATCTGTGTCCTATATATATTATATACATATATATATATATATTATATATATATATTATATATATATATATATTATATATATATATATATTATATATATTATATATATATATATATACATGAGTATAAATGTTGTATATCAGTATATACAATCAGCTTATATGTATGTAAAAGAGATGTGATGTATTAGTTTGTTACATAAAGACCTGCTAGCGTTTAGTCTTATCGATTTATAGTACTATCATCGATTATATACTAATAAACATTAAACATGCATATATATATATACTTATGTGTATATATATATATATATATTAGTATATATATTATATACATATATTTTTATATACTTATATATATATATATATGCTTTTATATATATATACTGTATAATATATGTTTATATATATATATATATGCTATTATATATATATATATATGCTATATTATATATATCTATATATATATATATATATATATATATATGCTATTATATATATATTTATATATACATATATATATAATTTTAGTCTTCACATTTATTATTACTCTATATATATATGTGTGTGGATGGATGAATGAAGAATTGCTTGTGCGTGTATATGTGCGTATGCATGTATATATGTTTGATTTTAAGTATATATATATATATATATATACTCATCAAACACGAAGTGGTATGACCGAGCTTTACAATCTCAACAATTGTTAACATAACCAAACGAAAGGCAAACAGACTCGAATGACGAAACCATTGTTCAATTTTTTCATTAGCAACAGCAAGCCAGATACACCCTGACATTTTGAATAAAACTATATTTGGTTCGTCACGTATGAAATTTGTAGAAATTTATAGAAAAAAAAACGAATTTCTACAAATTTCATACTTGACCACCCAATATAATTTTCTACTTTTGGCACAATGCCAGCAATTATTCCAGTGTATTACTGGTACTTTATGTTATCGACCCCATAAAGATGATAGACAAAGTTAATCTCGGCGGGATTTGAACTCAGACCATAAAGGGCCGTATCTCCTTGCTGCAAAGCATGGTGTCCGACCCTCTACCGCCCTATATAATAGTGGTGCTCCAGCACAGCCTCGGTCTGTAGGCGGGACCATGTAATACGGTATTAGATATACATCCATGGTCTTGTAAATTTTGTGGAAGTTCTAAGGGTGCCGTATTGAAATACGGTGTTTCTAAGACATTTCATTTAAAATTTGGCGGAGTCGTTCTTCTCTCCAAGTTTGAATACAGCAGCTTTCTACCAAAGTAGGACAAAGAGAGAGAGAGAGAGACTTATACAGGAAAGCATATACAGTGTTTATATACAAGAAACATCTCTGTAGATCTTCTGATTGTAGGATCAAATCAACCCTAGAGAAATGAGTAACAAAGTCGTAATATATTTCATCAAAGCCCCAGAAAAATAAAAACCAATTTCTGCCCCCTTTTTTTTAGGATTTATGCGACTTGAGAAAGCTATGAGAGGGGCCGCATTAATTTTGCTTCCGAATAGAAAATAGGTTTATATATATTAATTTTGAATGTCTTTGTATAGCTAATCGATGGCCTAGTGGTGAGTATCATGATTTGGGTTTCAATTTCGGTCAGTAACTTCATGAAATCTGTCTTACTAATAGTTTTAATTTTTTTAGTGTTTTCTCTTATAAAATGAAAAGTATATCTTAAGTATATATATATATATATATATATATATATATATATAATATAAGATCAAAAGATGGTTAAAGGAGTTCCATGTATTTTATTATGCGCATTTCAAAAACAAACATCATCATGCAATAATATTTGTGTTTTCATCAGATAAAACAGGAGAACATGATATGAAGGCTAAAAAACATTTGTGGATAGTGCAGTTTTAAATCAACATATAAAACTGCACTATCCACAAATGTTTTTTAGCCTTCATATCATGTTCTCCTGTTTTATCTGATGAAAACACAAATATTATTGCATGATGATGTTTGTTTTTGAAATGCGCATAATAAAATACATGGAACTCCTTTAACCATCTTTTGATCTTATATTATGTATACTCCAGTCCTACAAACTGTAGAGTGCTTCTTATCCGATATCTGCATTGCTTTATTGTACTACAATAAAACTCACCTCCTACATTATATATATATATATATATATATATATATATACTCATCAAACACGAAGGGGTATGACCGAGCTTTACAATCTCAACAATTGTTAACATAACCAAACGAAAATGCAAACAGACTCGAATGACGAAACCATTGTTCAATTTTTTCATTAGCAACAGCAAGCCAGATACACACTGATATTTTGAATAAAACTATATTTGGTTCGTCACGTATGAAATTTGTAGAAATTTCTAGAAAAAAAACCAAACGAATTTCTACAAATTTCATACTTGACCACCCAATATAATTTTCTACTTTTGGCACAATGCCAGCAATTATTCCAGTGTATTACTGGTACTTTATTTTATCGACCCCATAAAGATGAAAGACAAAGTTAATCTCGGCGGGATTTGAACTCAGACCATAAAGGGCCGTATCTCCTTGCTGCAAAGCACGGTGTCCGACCCTCTACCGCCCTATATAATAGTGGTGCTCCAGCACGGCCTCGGTCTGTAGGCGGGACCATGTAATACGGTATTACATATACATCCATGGTCTTGTAAATTTTGTGGAAGTTCTAAGGGTGCCGTATTGAAATACGGTGTTTCTAAGACATTTCATTTAAAATTTGGCGGAGTCGTTCTTCTCTCCAAGTTTGAATACAGCAGCTTTCTACCAAAGTAGGACAAAGAGAGAGAGAGAGAGAGAGAGAGAGAGAGACTTATACAGGAAAGCATATACAGTGTTTATATACAAGAAACATCTCTGTAGATCTTCTGATTGTAGGATCAAATCAACCCTAGAGAAATGAGTAACAAAGTCGTAATATTTTTCATCAAAGCCCTAGAAAAATAAAAACCAATTTCTGCCCCTTTTTTTTTAGGATTTATGCGACTTGAGAAAGCTATGAGAGGGACCGCATTAATTTTGCTTCCGAATAGAAAATAGGTTTATATATATTAATTTTGAATGTCTTTGTATAGCTAATCGATGGCCTAGTGGTGAGTATCATGATTTGGGTTTCAATTTCGGCCAGTAACTTCATTAAATCTGTCTTACTAATAGTTTTAATTTTTTTAGTGTTTTCTCTTATAAAATGAAAAGTATATCTTAAGTATATATATATATATATATACATATATATATATATATACTCATCAAACACGAAGGGGTATGACCGAGCTTTACAATCTCAATAATTGTTAACATAACCAAACGAAAAGGCAAACAGACTCGAATGACGAAACCATTGTTCAATTTTTTCATTAGCAACAGCAAGCCAGATACACACTGACATTTTGAATAAAACTATATTTGGTTCGTCACGTATGAAATTTGTAGAAATTTCTAGAAAAAAAAAAAAAAAAACGAATATCTACAAATTTCATACTTGACCAGCCAATATAATTTTCTACTTTTGGCACAATGCCAGCAATTATTCCAGTGTATTACTGGTACTTTATTTTATCGACCCCATAAAGATGAAAGACAAAGTTAATCTCGGCGGGATTTGAACTCAGACCATAAAGGGCCGTAACTCTATGCTGCAAATCATGGTGTCCGACTTAAGATCTCATAGTGTGTATCATAACAGAAAGAACCCCAGACTAAGATCTCCACCGTCTCTAATACCTAGCAGTAGGTCACCTACATACCTAGAAATATGCACTCAAAGTTATCATATATAAACGTATTTTATATTTGGGACACGAACTTGATGTGGTGGTATTCATGGCTTGCTGAGAGATATTGTTAATAGAAAGGCTCGATGTGGTCTTTCATCGTTCAGAATCTTTTATAAAGTAAATTATCATTTCGTTTCTCTATGCCACCGATGTTGTCCAAAGGAAAGGCATTGATCGATACTCCATTGCACCAGTGACGTCACATCACATCTGTGGACGAGCCAGCAAAAACACAAACAAGCATATATATATATATTCTATATGCTTGTTTTTGATGCGGTTTTTGTTGTGTTAACACTGGTCTGAGGATCAGGCAGTCTTGGAGTCTGGTCTGGGGGTGCCATTCCAGAGCATGAGCCAGCTGCTTGAGAAACGTTTGTAACCAGGATTAAGTAATACATCTCAACTTTCTTCTTATTATATACACTCTGCTCTGCCTTTGGTTCTCTCACCTGTTTTCTTCGGTTTTACTGAACTTTCTGCATATATATATATATATATATATATAGTTATGAAATAAACAACATAAGATAATTATTTCATTTACCAAAGGTTTCACGAAGACAGACGAGCTTGGCTCAGACGTCTGCCTTCAATTATCAGAATGAATTTTATTTATGAAATAAAATTCATTCTGATAATTGAAGGCAGACGTCCGTGCCAAGCTCGTCTGTCTTCGTGAAACCTTTGGTAAATGAAATAATTATCTTATGTTGTTTATTACATAACTAAAAAGTTCTGTAGCCTACATAGAGCACTCTCTTTTCCTTTCTCTTTCCTACGGAAACACTTCAATATATATATATATATATATATATATATATATATATATATATATATATATATATATATATATATATATATATAATACTTAATTTACACTACAAAAAAGTCATCTATATATATAAAGCTGTGGTTGTCTGTCTGTCTATCGATTTTTGGCACACATCTCCTCTTAGAATCTCTGACGGAATTGCACCGAAATTGCTATACTTGTACATTGAGCCCTAGCGAAGACATCGGAAAAAAATATTTCAAATTGACCCACCCTATGTGACGAAATCGAATCTAATGTATCGACTTTTGAGCGTAAGTGACGAGTTATTTCCCTTTGTTCTATATATATAAAGCTGTGGTTGTCTGTCTGTCTATCGATTTTTGGCACACATCTCCTCTTAGAATCTCTGACGGAATTGCACTGAAATTGCTATACTTGTACATTGAGCCCTAGCGAAGACATCGGAAAAAAATATTTCAAATTGACCCACCCTATGTGACGAAATCGAATCTAATGTATCGATTTTTGAGCGTAAGTGACGAGTTATTTCCCTTTGTTCTGTTTACATTGAGCGTCTTACGTTTAATATATATGTATCTGTAAATTTCGTTAGGCGTGCAGACAGACAGTCGTGCAGACAGACTTTAAGCCAAAAAAGAAACTTAACATTGTAACTTTAACACAGCTACTGAGCGACCCCGAGCAACGCCGGGCTTTACTGCTAGTATATAATAAGACGCGCGTTCCAGTGACTAAACCAAGGCATCTCATCGTCCTTCAAGTGTGAAGAAAATGGCTGCTCCCGTTTGAGAACAAAACAGTTCCAGTAATTAACGGGGAAACAAGTTTAGAGATAGGAGGTTACGTTAGTTATATAGTAAGTTAATTAAGTAGATAGTTAACATTAAAAGAGGGAGGTAACTTCAAAAGTTATAATTAATAATTGTTTCTACTTTAGGCACAAGGCCAGCAAATTACCCAGTGCATTACTGGTACTTTATTTTATCGACCACGTAAGGATGAAAGGCAAAGTCAACCTCGGCGGGATTTGAACTCAGATCGTAAAGGGACGTAACTATGCTGGAAAGCATGGCGTCCGACCCTCTACCGATACTGGCAAATTAATAATAATATTAAAATTAAAAATTAAAAAATAGTAGCAAGAAGGAGGCGTAACAACTTAATTATTTTCATCTGGTATATCACGGGTAAATATAGAGGGGAGGTAACATAAGAGATAAATGTAATTAGTTACGGGAGGTAACTTAATGTAAATATAATTATCAGTTAATATGAAATTTAAAGGAGGGGAAGGCTTTTATAAACTTTATATCAAGTGAATGTTTAATCTGGTAATCAATATGTAGTTTCTATGTGGTCTACACCATTTTCTTTTAAATGATCAGGGCGTGTATTTAGGCAATTCTTATTAGAGGCTAATGTCTTTAAAATATTCCATCTTTCGTCTGTGCAGATCTAACGCCGTTCTAAGAAATCAGCCAATTTATGAATCCCCCCGGTGGGGGATGAATGCAGGGTTGTCCCGAAAAGCCATGAACGCCACTTCATCTAATTTTCATCCGAATTGAACTCACAACCTCCCAATTGCAAGCACAATGCTCTAACTACTAAGCCATGCACGTGAAGTTGCGGTTAGGATATTCGGCTCTCTATCACAACGTCCTGAGCTCGATTCCTGGCGCCGCGTTGTGTTCTTGAGCAAGACACTTTATTTCACGTTGCTCCAGTGCACTCAGCTGGAAAAATGAGTTGTCCTTGTAATTCGAAGGGCCAGCCTTGTCACATTCAGTTTCATGCTGAATCTGCCCGATAACACCTCCACCTTTGTGTTTTTTAGTGTTCATCTTGTCGATAATAATTTACAATTTTATATTGGTGGAGCAAATAGAATATAGTACCAGTAATGTACTGGGATCAACTTAGACGATTGTCTTGTCTTCACACAGTATATATATATATATATATATATATATATATATATATATATATATATTAGGTATTAATTTAACAATGAAAATAATAACAACAAAGTCAATTTATTTTACCTATTCATTGTTTTACGATAGTTTCGCAGAGTTGATCATATTGACATGTCTGATCTATAGCAATTATATAACTGTATACTATCAGATTTCATACCGTGCGATCAGACCATCTTCTTCAGATTACATTCAGTTCTATCTACGGTACAAACCCTACCACCAAGTGTAGACCACATTGAAAAAATATATATGGAAAGTATTGTATGCGGCAAATTTTAATTAAATTGTACGTACACAATAAAAAAGATGAACAAATTAATTGAATTAAGAAATTATTATTATATAGTAATTATATTTTTATTTTATGTATTCACTTCATTAACTGCTGAATAGTTCTCTTGTTTTTGTTTGTTCTTACCATAAATGTCGACTGTGACGAGACTGGATTATTACCAAGTTTTACTGGATGATGGCATTTCCTTATTGTATTATTTTGTTGTCAGTGGACATCTCTCTAAATACCTGGAATAAACATAAGGTGTGTCTTTTACCTAACATTTCATTTAATATCTGATGTTCCAATGGATTACTTTTAAAATAAAACCAATAAACAGGACAGGTAGACTCCATCAAAAGAGACCACAGAGATAAGGTACGAATAATCTAAAATTAATTTTTAAAAAAAGACAATGTTTCAAGAAAAACAAACATTAAAAAAGGATTTCCAACAAACACGTAAAGACAAAGACAGTCACATCCACAATTTAATATCTGAAGATCAACATTTTTCACGATATAAATAAAACTAAATATGTAAAGTTAAGTGACCTCTCATTTATTTGCTCTAACTTTATTTTACTGATCTGGATTCTGTAGACATATATTTTCGTTGGTGTTGATGAAAGTTTTCACTCGTCTTTAGATCTTTATTTCTTATAAAAGTTATAATACTCATCTCCTCTCATTAGATCTCTATTTTACTTCTGGAATACTGTGTTAATAATATCGAGATGAAAATATAAATGTTAAGTATTAAGGTTGCCATGTATTACAATACAGTATATAAACAAGGGAATATGAGGAGGGGTAATCATTTAAAAACAGCTAACCCCACATTCTGTATATTTAGATTACCCCAGGGTGTCCCGTGGGCGATTTCATATATACATACACATATATATATACAAGTTATTGATTACAGGGTCGGGCTAGATCGATACAGAACGAACCTTAAGCTGATGAATAGCGAAATGCGCGCCACGAACCAATATACGTAATGAAGGTGTACCCATTCGTCCTTGTTTTATTATATATATATTTTAATATATATATATATATTTATTAATTTATACAAAAGGTATGACTTATATAGGTACATCAAAGTTAATGTTCCACTATAGCACCATTCGAGGTAGATAAAACGAAGTACCAGTGTAGTACTGTGGTCGATTCTTCTTCTATATCTCTTTCTTACTTCCTTTCTCCTATATTCTCTCCTTCTCTGGTAAATATCTCCTGTGATCAGATCTAGGGTAGAGATGGGATCAGTCAGCTTTTACAAAATACCCAAGACACCCCGAATATCAACGTGGGGTCACCAAGACTCCCTCGCAAGCTATAGGTCCCTACATACATACATAACAACATCAGACAGATCCTTTATGTAGATCACTTTTACTCAATGATGGAAGACAAGTTTTCAGTGAGTCAGAAAGGAATATTTGCGATATGAAGGGAGAACCTCTCTGAATAAATATGAGAGAGTTAAGATGCTACGTAAAGCAGGCGGTGACAACATCGAGGACCAGAGATGCCATGTGGAAATAGACATCGACATATAAATATACAAAGATAGGGGGACCTTATCATCATAGACACTTGGGCTTATGAATACACACACAAATATATATTTATATACATACATACATATATATACATGTGTGTGTGTGTGTGGCTCCTGCAGGACTAGAACGGTTTCATTCGGAAGAAATCAAGGGCTTTCCTGATGATTTTTCCGAATGAAACAGTTCTAGTCATGTAGAAGCCATTTCTATATTAAATATTATTTATTAAGTATTTATAATCTGCTATGTAATGAGTACCTTACTTACTGTGGTTACCGCCGATTGAACCCGGGATAAACATATATATACGGGTGCACAGGTGTACGGTGTCCTCACGTTAACACTAAGGATTACGCTTGATGTCCCGTCACACATCACTACATCTTCGAGTAAATGTTGATTAGTAAATAAACCGTGTATCTCACATGTAAGAGGAAAACTATAGCAAGTGTTGAGGATAAGAGACGTGTGAAAATAATAATAATAATAGTGTTACAATTATTAATAGTAGGAGTTGTAATAATAAAGTGAGGGGGGACAACATTATTATAAATAGTTATGTACACACAAGCTTACACAGGTACACATTCGTTCACGTATCTACACACGTACCTACTTAAACGTTTATAAATAAAAGACGAAGCTGATAAAAAGAACATATTACCGTATCGCGTTTGGAACGATACACTTGACGTTGAGTTCTTGAATCCTATCCCATCATCGGTTGCTGATACCATTATTGCACACACAACACAAGTTTAAAGAGCTGCCTGTTTAGAAACAATATTTCCAGGCCACCATCTACTCACTAAGGTGTGACAGCTGAAGGACATCACTGGACATCAGCTGGTCGTTGGATGAAATAAACCTAGTGATAAGAATAAAAGTCATGATATATTTTCTGAAAACTCCAGAAAAGTAAAAACCATGGCGACTTGTTTGTGGTATTAAAAAGACTGAGAAAGCCATGAACGCCACCACGTCAATTAAGCTTCGAAAATAGAAAGTAGGTTTATATATATTAATTTTCAGTTTATTTTTATATCCGTCTCGTTGGCCTATTGGTAGGTGTTAGAGACGGTGAAGATCGAGGTTTGGGGTTCGACCTTAGCCAGGATCTATATAAAATAAGGGGGTTTTACTAATTTTTTTCAGCTTTTTAAAAATGTAAAAAAGTAGATAAAAAAATTTTTTCATTTTACCATAGATTTTTTTACGTTTGCATTGAAAAAAACTGAAAAAAATTAGTAAAACCCCCTTATTTTATATAGATCCTGGCCAAGATCGAAACCCAGACCAGGATCTCCACCGTCTCTCATACCTCCCACTAGGCTACAAAGACAGCTTCAAAATAATATTAAAAATTAATATTTATAAACATACTTTTGATTTTGGAAGATTAATTGAAGTGGTGGCGTTCATGCCTTTCTTAGTGCTGCTGTTATTAGAAAGGGTCGACTTTGTCTTTCATAATTCAGGGTCTTTCATGAAGTAAATATTCATTTTATTTCTTAACGCCCTAGTATTGATTTGAACCTACAATTACTTCGTCTGCAATAATGTTCACTAATTTCAAATCTGCCATACCTAAATCCTGTGTGCGACTTACAAATAAATTGTTAAATGTCACTTTTATATATTTACCAATGTGAGATTGGAACCTAAAGTTATGTGCTTTGCAGTAATGTCCCGTAACTCCAACTAGATTGCGCTAAGCTTATATATTTCTTTCGTCCGAACAAAATAATGGTTTCGATCCCAGTTCGCTACTGGTACAAGAAATAATTTAAAGAAATTCTATATCCCCAGTAAAATATTGAACTCCTAACGACATTTTATGTTACTTAATACCAATAACCCCATTACACACTGAACATCTAAGCCCTGAACACACATTTATATTTATAACTCAATTTCCAATTTTTTAAATGATATTAGACCACCTTTGTGTTCTAGGTGAAAATCCTGTCGATATTAATTTACAATTTTATAACTTTAGAGAAGAAAAATAGAGTACCAGTCATTTTATGGGTTCAAATTAATCGATCGGCTTCACCCCGTCAATCACTTGACATTTGCCAAACAAAAACACACAAACACTATATATATATAATACGACAAATTTAAAATAAATTACGTGTTTAATTAAGAAAAACATTGAAAGTAAGAAATTATAATTATTTAGTAATAATATTTTTATTGTTTGTTTTCACTGCATTAACTACTGAGTGTGACTTAATTTTCTTACTATTTTCTACTGTAAATGGCGGCTGAGGCGTTATTGGAGTATTACTAAGGTTTACAGGATGATGTCGTTTCCTTATTGCATTATTTTACAAACAGTGGACATCGGAATATCCCTCTATATACCTGGGATAAATGTAAGGAACATTGTTATGTTATACATAGTACAATGGTCATCTCTTCTATTTACATTTTCTTCCCCAATTCTGAATGTTGAAGTCCTTTCATTGTTTTAAATATTTCTATCATGTCACTCGTTTGATTAATCTCCTCCAAAGTTGTAATTCTATGTGTTTGTCCTTGGTATAGTGAATTAATGTTGATATTTTCAAGTCTTGGTATTTATATGGAATAGTGTACTAATATTTAAATAGTCTTTATATTTTTGTCTTGTCTCCCCTAAGATTTATCTCCTCTAAATTTACAAAAGTTTCTCATCTTCCTTCACAAGACAGATCCCTAAATAATTCTAGTGTCTTCTGTTTTCTTCTTCTCTGGGTTGCTTCAAGAGCCTAACCGTTTTTTTCGGATGTCAGTTGACCATGGCCCAAAACAATATTCTCAGTGGTATCACACATATTCATCTAGAGTTTTAGATTTTTCAGCATTTAGCTAGGAAAAAGAATGTTTTATTATTTCTATTATCCGCCTCGCTGTTTTGCTTCAACATGGTTAGTCATCTTTCAATTCATATTCATACATATTCACAATTCTTCTGTGAGGGGTATAAGAAGCTCGTTTTTGCTCAACATTCGATACCAAAACAGGTTTCCTTTTTATACCTTCGTTGTACAAATATAATAATTAAAGTAGATATATATACAAGTCATGTATATATATATATAGCTGCTTATTAACTCTTTCCCGAAACATTTCTTCAAAATAAGGTAAGACATATCCCGAAAAATATTATAAGGTGTCTCAATAATTATTCCATTTCAATCAATTTCTCATTTCAGTTTTCTTTAGAAATGTCTTGGCGTTGAAGATACATACATCTTTCCTTCTCATAGTAATTAGCTTGTCTCAAAATTGTTCGCAGTGTTTCCATGTTTAGTGTCACAAACTATCGTTAATTCAAGATTTTGCTCTAATGTAATAAATGTTACTTTTAAAAGAGTGAAGCTCTCAATTTTTTCTTTCTCTTGTATATTGATATCTAATGAATGACAAATGTATGTGTTATGTGAGAGGAGAAAAAACACACAGCCTTCTTCCCTCGCTCTAGAAGGCTAACTGACAATGTCGTTCGTAGGAGTAACAAGTCACCTCTTACTGCCTTTTATATACCATGTTAACTGATAAGACTTGCCAAGTATGGATATACACTCTCTCCTGATCAATATTGTCCGAGTCCGAGGACATTTTCTCTCTGGTTAAGGAGTGAGAAGAAATATTAGGGATCAATTTCTAGCAATAATTTAATTAAATTATATTTAACCAAAGCTGTTATGCCGTGGTTGTTGTTATATTTTATAGTCGTGGTTTCAATGTTTATCAAGGGTTGTAGAATTAGTTTTATCAAATTATTATCAAACAAAAATGATGTATATATTGTCGTTGTACGTTGAAATCACATATATAGATTTATATACACACCAAGGATGGAGGGAAGACGGAATTGAAAACCATTATTGCTGAGCACAACATTGCAGGATCAAATTTAACACACACACACACACACACACACACACACACACACACACACACACACACACACACACACACACACACACACACACACACACACACATACATGCATGCATGCATACATACATACATACATACATACATACATACATACATACATACATACATACATACATGGTGGCTGCCAACTCGTTTTCGAGTACGGCCACTACTTTATATCCATGTAGGAGAACCCCTACCGATGCGCTGAACGAGTGTGACTTTTTAGTCCAGCCAGCGACTTGAAAACTCTGGTACAAACACTACACTTGTGACAATTACTGACACATAGTGCTGGGCCGATGGTACCATGTGACGACAAGTGCAGAGAGATCTCCAGATATAAAGCAATGCCTGTGCCGTGAAGCTTTTATACATACATACATACATACATACATACATACATACATACATACATACATACATACATACATACATACATACATACATACATACATACATATAATCCGGTATGGCCATTGATGAATGTCCCTGCAGATCATCAGGTTGTAGGATGAAATCAACCCTAGAGAAATGATAAGGTATATTTTATGGAAGCTCGAGAAGAATAAAAATGAAAGTGAACCATTTTGAATTAATTGTTTCTACTTTTGGCACAAAGCCATCAATTACCCCAGTGCATTACTGGTACTTTATTTTATCGACCTCGTAAGGATGAAAGGCAAAGTCAACCTCGGCGGGATTTGAACTCAGATCCATTTTGAATTAATATCATTGGGAAAGCCATGAAGGCCACTACGTCAATTTTTCTTTTAAATAGAAAGTAGGTTTATAAATTTTAATTTTGATAGTATTTTTGTAGTTGTCTTGGTAGCCTATTGGTAGGTGTTGGGACAGTGGTGATGCTGGTCTGGGGTTCAATCTCAGTCAGGAATCGCTCGAGAAATTTAATTTTTTTAAATGTTTCATAAAATGAAAGAAAAATAGAGGTTGCAGGAATCTGACTGAGATCGAACCCCCAGACCAGCATCTCCATCACCTCTAATACTTACCACTAGTCTACTGAGGCGGTTATAAAAACTTACTGAAAATTAATATTTATAAACCTACTTTTTCAATTGTTTATAAAAACAAAATTTCTGTACAAGGTTTTCATGTACACCTGACAGAGATCGAACCCCTAATCAATATCACCACTGTCTCTAATGTCTACCACTAGACCACTGGGACGGTTATGAAATCGGAGTGAAAATTAATATTTATAAACTTACTTTTTAATGGTTTTTATTTTAGAAGTGGTAAAGTAAAAATTAATAATACCCATAATGTAGAACCAGATAGAGAGTGAACGCTAGACCAGGATTTCACCGTTTCTAATACATAACACTGGGCCAGAGAGAATGTACGAATTCGTAGTGAAAATTTATATTTATAAAACTACATTTTGTTCGTAAGTAATTCAAATAAACTATTGTTTCTGACGATCGCGTAACAAGTTGAAAGCAGTGATTCTTTGCTTAAACTTTAATTTGTACTCATAATAAATAAATAAACATATGTATTTATGTGTGTATACATGTATATGCGTTGCTTTGATGCTATTTCTAGCATATTTATTGTTGTTTTTCATGAAAAATACAGAAACCGGAAGTGAAAAGATTGAAAATCTTTGGTCAAAATTCAGGCGAACTTTTTTAAACAAAAGGATTTTTTTTGTAAACAAACTTGAAATTTTTGCCAAGAAACATAACTCTTGCCTGACTTAAACGCAAAAATTGATGCAAAAACTTTGCGTGTGTGCAAATTATAGGGACTGTACGAATTCGTTCTGAAAATTAATATTTATAAAACTACATTTTGTTCGGTTGAAAACTCGATATAGTGGCGTTCATGGCTTTTTCGGGACGTCCTTGAATTCATAAAGTAAATCTAGACTTTATTTCTCATTGCTCTAGGCTTGATTTGAACCTACAACAACTCCGTCTGCAATAATGTCATACCTCATTCCACCCGTAAATTGTTAAACGTGGTTCCTATATATACATGCAAGTAAGATTTGAACCTACAATGCTGTGCTTAATTTCTATTAATAAGTGTGTTTTATAAAAGAAAGTAAAGAAACAATTTAATGAAAGTAAAATATTTATTTTATTCAGGAATGTTTTTTTTCTATTTTATGTATTCACTTCATTAACTGCTGAATAGTTCTCTTGTTTTTGTTTTTGTTTGTTCTTACCATTGTTTACTGTAAATGGTGACTGACGAGACTGGATTATTACCAAGTTTTACTGGATGATGACATTTCCTTATTGTATTATTTTGTTGTCAGTGGACATCTCTCTAAATACCTGGAATAAACATATGGTGTGTCTTTTACGTAACATTTCATTTAATATCTGATGTTCCAATGGATTACTTTTAAAATAAAACCAATAAACAAGACAGGTAGACTCCATCAAAAGAGACGACAGAGATGAGGTACGAATAATCTAAAATTGATTTTAAAAAAAAGACTATGTTTAAAGAAGGACAAAGATTAAAAAAGGATTTCGAACAAACACGTAAAGACAAAGACAATCACATCCACAATTTAATATCTGAAGATCAACATTTTTCACGATATAAATAAAACTAAATATGTAAAGTTAAGTGACCTCTCATTTATTTGCTCTAACTTTATTTTACTAATCTGTATTCTGTAGACATATATTTTCGTTGGTGTACATTACGATTTCGTTGATGAAAGTTTTCACTCGTCTTTAGATCTTTATTTCTTATAAAAGTTATAATACTCACCTCCTCTCATTAGATCTCTATTTTACTTCTGGAATACTGTATTAACATTTATATTTTCATCTCGATATTATTAAGTATTAAGGTTGCCATGTATTACAATACTGTATATAAACAAGGGAATATGAGGAGGGGGTAATCATTTAAAACCAGCTAACCCCACACTCTGTGTATTTAGATTACCCCAGGGTGTCCCGTGGGCGATTTCATATATACATACACACATATATATATACAAGTTATTGATTAGAGAGTCGGGCTAGATCGATACAGAACGAACCTTAAGCTGATGAATAGCGAAACGCGCGCCACGAACCAATAAACGTAATGAAGGTGTACCCATTCGTCCTTGTTTTATTATATATATATTTTAATAAATATATATATATATATATATATATACACATTTTAATTAATTTATTTATTTATTTATTTCCACCTGGAGTTTCGACCGATAGATAGTATTAGCAATTGGAAAGACCAGTGGCAACATTGTTTCGTCGGTCCGATCTGACGAAGGTCGATCGACTGTCTATATATGTATATACATACCCATACATTCATATTTACTCACTTCTATGTAAATATATATACATATTAAAACACATACAATATACCAGCTTAAAAACGATTGACTAATCGTCAGGACACATGCTTGCTCTTGTTAAAATTGCACAGAGATACTTATGAAAACCGAACTTGCAACGCCACGTACACTTACATACACACACCTGTACATACACAGACGTATAGAAAAGGTATGACTTATATAGGTACATCAAAGTTAATGTTCCACTATAGCACCATTCGAGGTAGATGAAACGAAGTACCAGTGTAGTACTGAGTTCGATTCTTCTTCTATATCTCTTTCTTACTTCCTTTCTCCTACTTTCTCTCCTTCTCTGGTAAATATCTCCTGCGAACAGATCTAGGGTAGAGATGGGATCAGTCAGCTTTTACACAATACCTAAGACACCCCGAATATCAACGTGGGGTCACCAAGACTCCCTCGCAAGCTATACGTCTCTACATACATACATAGCAACATCAGACAGATCCTTTATGTAAATCACTTTTACTCGATGATGGAAGACAAGTTTTCAGTGAGTCAGAAAGGAATATTTGCGATATGAAGGGAGAACCTCTCTGAATAAATATTAGATAGTTAAGATGCTATGTAAAGCAGGCGGTGACAACATCGAGGACCAGAGATGCCATGTGGAAATAGACATCGACATATAAATATACAAAGATAGGGGGACCTTATCATCATAGACACTTGGGCTTATGAATACACACACACACACAAATATATATTTATATATTTATATATTTATATACATACATACATATATATATACATACATACATACATACATATATATATATACATGTGTGTGTGTGTATGTGTGGCTCCTGCAGGACTAGAACGGTTTCATTCGGAAGAAATCAAGGGCTTTCCTGATTAATTTTTCCGAATGAAACAGTTCTAGTCCTGTAGAAGCCATTTCTATATTAAATATTATTTATTAAGTATTTATAATCTGCTATGTAATGAGTACCTTACTTACTGTGGTTACCGCCGATTGAACCCGGGATAAACATATATATATATATATACGGGTGCACAGGTGTACGGTGTCCTCAAGTTAACACTAAGGATTACGCTCGATGTCCCGTCACACATCACTACATCTTCGAGTAAATGTTGATTAGTAAATAAACCGTGTATCTCACATGTAAGAGGAAAACTATAGCAAGTGTTGAGGATAAGAGACGTGTGAAAATAATAATAATAATAGTGTTACAATTATTAATAGTAGTAGTTGTAATAATAAAGTGAGGGGGGATAACATTATTATAAATAGTTATGTACACACAAGCTTACACAGGTACACATTCGTTCACGTACCTACATAAACGTTTATAAATAAAAGACGAAGCTGATAAAAAGAACATATATTACCGTATCGCGTTTGGAACGATACACTTGACGTTGAGTTCTTGAATCCTATCCCATCATCGGTTGCTGATACCATTATTGCACACACAGCACAAGTTTAAAGAGCTGCCTGTTTAGAAACAATATTTCCGGGCCACCATCTACTCACTAAGGTGTGACAGCTGAAGGACATCACTGGATATCAGCTGGTCGTTGGATGAAATGAACCTAGTGATAAGAATAAAAGTCATGATATATTTTCTGAAAACTCCAGAAAAGTAAAAACCATGGCGACTTGTTTGTGGTATTAAAAAGACTGAGAAAGCCATGAACGCCACCACGTCAATTAAGCTTCGAAAATAGAAAGTAGGTTTATATATATTAATTTTCAGTATATTTTTATATCCGTCTCGTTGGCCTATTGGTAGGTGTTAGAGACGGTGAAGATCGAGGTTTGGGGTTCGACCTTAGCCAGGATCTATATAAAATAAGGGGGTTTTACTAATTTTTTTCAGCTTTTTAAAAATGTAAAAAAGTAGATAAAAAAATTTTTTCATTTTACCATAGATTTTTTTACGTTTGCATTGAAAAAAGCTGAAAAAAATTAGTAAAACCCCCTTATTTTATATAGATCCTGGCCAAGATCGAAACCCAGACCAGGATCTCCACCGTCTCTCATACCTCCCACTAGGCTACAAAGACAGCTTCAAAATAATATTAAAAATTAATATTTATAAACATACTTTTGATTTTGGAAGATTAATTGAAGTGGTGGCGTTCATGCCTTTCTTAGTGCTGCTGTTATTAGAAAGGGTCGACTTTGTCTTTCATAATTCAGGGTCTTTCATGAAGTAAATATTCATTTTATTTCTTAACGCCCTAGTATTGATTTGAACCTACAATTACTTCGTCTGCAATAATGTTCACTAATTTCAAATCTGCCATACCTAAATCCTGTGTGCGACTTACAAATAAATTGTTAAATGTCACTTTTATATATTTACCAATGTGAGATTGGAACCTAAAGTTATGTGCTTTGCAGTAATGTCCCGTAACTCCAACTAGATTGCGCTAAGCTTATATATTTCTTTCGTCCGAACAAAATAATGGTTTCGATCCCAGTTCGCTACTGGTACAAGAAATAATTTAAAGAAATTCTATATCCCCAGTAAAATATTGAACTCCTAACGACATTTTATGTTACTTAATACCAATAACCCTGTTACACACTGAACATCTAAGCCCTGAACACACATTTATATTTATAACTCAATTTCCAATTTTTTAAATGATATTAGACCACCTTTGTGTTCTAGGTGAAAATCCTGTCGATATTAATTTACAATTTTATAACTTTAGAGAAGAAAAATAGAGTACCAGTCATTTTATGGGTTCAAATTAATCGATCGGCTTCACCCCGTCAATCACTTGACATTTGCCAAACAAAAACACACAAACACTATATATATATATATATATATATATATAATACGACAAATTTAAAATAAATTACGTGTTTAATTAAGAAAAACATTGAAAGTAAGAAATTATAATTATTTAGTAATAATATTTTTATTGTTTGTTTTCACTGCATTAACTACTGAGTGTGACTTTTAATTTTCTTATTATTTTCTACTGTAAATGGCGGCTGAGGCGTTATTGAGTATTACTAAGGTTTACAGGATGATGTCGTTTCCTTATTGCATTATTTTACAAACAGTGGACATCGGAATATCCCTCTATATACCTGGGATAAATGTAAGGAACATTGTTATGTTATACATAATACAATAGTCATCTCTTCTATTTACATTTTCTTCCCCAATTCTGAATGTTGAAGTCCTTTCATTGTTTTAAATATTTCTATCATGTCACTCGTTTGATTAATCTCCTCCAAAGTTGTAATTCTATGTGTTTGTCATTGGTATAGTGAAATGTTGATATTTTCAAGTCTTGGTATTTATATGGAATAGTGTACTAATATTTAAATAGTCTTTATATTTTTGTCTTGTCTCCCCTAAGATTTATCTCCTCTAAATTTACAAAAGTTTCTCATCTTCCTTCACAAGACAGATCCCTAAATAATTCTAGTGTCTTCTGTTTTCTTCTTCTCTGGGTTGCTTCAAGAGCCTAACCGTTTTTTTCGGATGTCAGTTGACCATGGCCCAAAACAATATTCTCAGTGGTATCACACATATTCATCTAGAGTTTTAGATTTTTCAGCATTTAGCTAGGAAAAAGAATGTTTTATTATTTCTATTATCCGCCTCGCTGTTTTGCTTCAACATGGTTAGTCATCTTTCAATTCATATTCATACATATTCACAATTCTTCTGTGAGGGGTATAAGAAGCTCGTTTTTGCTCAACATTCGATACCAAAACAGGTTTCCTTTTTATACCTTCGTTGTACAAATATAATAATTAAAGTAGATATATATACAAGTCATGTATATATATATATAGCTGCTTATTAACTCTTTCCCGAAACATTTCTTCAAAATAAGGTAAGACATATCCCGAAAAATATTATAAGGTGTCTCAATAATTATTCCATTTCAATCAATTTCTCATTTCAGTTTTCTTTAGAAATGTCTTGGCGTTGAAGATACATACATCTTTCCTTCTCATAGTAATTAGCTTGTCTCAAAATTGTTCGCAGTGTTTCCATGTTTAGTGTCACAAACTATCGTTAATTCAAGATTTTGCTCTAATGTAATAAATGTTACTTTTAAAAGAGTGAAGCTCTCAATTTTTTCTTTCTCTTGTATATTGATATCTAATGAATGACAAATGTATGTGTTATGTGAGAGGAGAAAAAACACACAGCCTTCTTCCCTCGCTCTAGAAGGCTAACTGACAATGTCGTTCGTAGGAGTAACAAGTCACCTCTTACTGCCTTTTATATACCATGTTAACTGATAAGACTTGCCAAGTATGGATATACACTCTCTCCTGATCAATATTGTCCGAGTCCGAGGACATTTTCTCTCTGGTTAAGGAGTGAGAAGAAATATTAGGGATCAATTTCTAGCAATAATTTAATTAAATTATATTTAACCAAAGCTGTTATGCCGTGGTTGTTGTTATATTTTATAGTCGTGGTTTCAATGTTTATCAAGGGTTGTAGAATTAGTTTTATCAAATTATTATCAAACAAAAATGATGTATATATTGTCGTTGTACGTTGAAATCACATATATAGATTTATATACACACCAAGGATGGAGGGAAGACGGAATTGAAAACCATTATTGCTGAGCACAACATTGCAGGATCAAATATAACACACACACACACACACACACACACACACACACACACACACACACACACACACACACACACACACACACACACACACACACACACACACACATACATACATACATACATACATACATACATACATACATACATACATACATACATACATACATACATACATACATACATACATACATACATACATACATACATACATACATACATACATACATACATACATACATACATACATATATATATATAATCCGGTATGGCCATTGATGAATGTCCCTGCAGATCATCAGGTTGTAGGATGAAATCAACCCTAGAGAAATGATAAGGTATATTTTATGGAAGCTCGAGAAGAATAAAAATGAAAGTGAACCATTTTGAATTAATTGTTTCTACTTTTGGCACAAAGCCATCAATTACCCCAGTGCATTACTGGTACTTTATTTTATCGACCTCGTAAGGATGAAAGGCAAAGTCAACCTCGGCGGGATTTGAACTCAGATCCATTTTGAATTAATATCATTGGGAAAGCCATGAAGGCCACTACGTCAATTTTTCTTTTAAATAGAAAGTAGGTTTATAAATTTTAATTTTGATAGTATTTTTGTAGTTGTCTTGGTAGCCTATTGGTAGGTGTTGGGACAGTGGTGATGCTGGTCTGGGGTTCAATCTCAGTCAGGAATCGCTCGAGAAATTTAATTTTTTTAAATGTTTCATAAAATGAAAGAAAAATAGAGGTTGCAGGAATCTGACTGAGATCGAACCCCCAGACCAGCATCTCCATCACCTCTAATACTTACCACTAGTCTACTGAGGCGGTTATAAAAACTTACTGAAAATTAATATTTATAAACCTACTTTTTCAATTGTTTATAAAAACAAAATTTCTGTACAAGGTTTTCATGTACACCTGACAGAGATCGAACCCCTAATCAATATCACCACTGTCTCTAATGTCTACCACTAGACCACTGGGACGGTTATGAAATCGGAGTGAAAATTAATATTTATAAACTTACTTTTTAATGGTTTTTATTTTAGAAGTGGTAAAGTAAAAATTAATAATACCCATAATGTAGAACCAGATAGAGAGTGAACGCTAGACCAGGATTTCACCGTTTCTAATACATAACACTGGGCCAGAGAGAATGTACGAATTCGTAGTGAAAATTTATATTTATAAAACTACATTTTGTTCGTAAGTAATTCAAATAAACTATTGTTTCTGACGATCGCGTAACAAGTTGAAAGCAGTGATTCTTTGCTTAAACTTTAATTTGTACTCATAATAAATAAATAAACATATGTATTTATGTGTGTATACATGTATATGCGTTGCTTTGATGCTATTTCTAGCATATTTATTGTTGTTTTTCATGAAAAATACAGAAACCGGAAGTGAAAAGATTGAAAATCTTTGGTCAAAATTCAGGCGAACTTTTTTAAACAAAAGGATTTTTTTTGTAAACAAACTTGAAATTTTTGCCAAGAAACATAACTCTTGCCTGACTTAAACGCAAAAATTGATGCAAAAACTTTGCGTGTGTGCAAATTATAGGGACTGTACGAATTCGTTCTGAAAATTAATATTTATAAAACTACATTTTGTTCGGTTGAAAACTCGATATAGTGGCGTTCATGGCTTTTTCGGGACGTCCTTGAATTCATAAAGTAAATCTAGACTTTATTTCTCATTGCTCTAGGCTTGATTTGAACCTACAACAACTCCGTCTGCAATAATGTCATACCTCATTCCACCCGTAAATTGTTAAACGTGGTTCCTATATATACATGCAAGTAAGATTTGAACCTACAATGCTGTGCTTAATTTCTATTAATAAGTGTGTTTTATAAAAGAAAGTAAAGAAACAATTTAATGAAAGTAAAATATTTATTTTATTCAGGAATGTTTTTTTTCTATTTTATGTATTCACTTCATTAACTGCTGAATAGTTCTCTTGTTTTTGTTTTTGTTTGTTCTTACCATTGTTTACTGTAAATGGTGACTGACGAGACTGGATTATTACCAAGTTTTACTGGATGATGACATTTCCTTATTGTATTATTTTGTTGTCAGTGGACATCTCTCTAAATACCTGGAATAAACATATGGTGTGTCTTTTACGTAACATTTCATTTAATATCTGATGTTCCAATGGATTACTTTTAAAATAAAACCAATAAACAAGACAGGTAGACTCCATCAAAAGAGACGACAGAGATGAGGTACGAATAATCTAAAATTGATTTTAAAAAAAAGACTATGTTTAAAGAAGGACAAAGATTAAAAAAGGATTTCGAACAAACACGTAAAGACAAAGACAATCACATCCACAATTTAATATCTGAAGATCAACATTTTTCACGATATAAATAAAACTAAATATGTAAAGTTAAGTGACCTCTCATTTATTTGCTCTAACTTTATTTTACTAATCTGTATTCTGTAGACATATATTTTCGTTGGTGTACATTACGATTTCGTTGATGAAAGTTTTCACTCGTCTTTAGATCTTTATTTCTTATAAAAGTTATAATACTCACCTCCTCTCATTAGATCTCTATTTTACTTCTGGAATACTGTATTAACATTTATATTTTCATCTCGATATTATTAAGTATTAAGGTTGCCATGTATTACAATACTGTATATAAACAAGGGAATATGAGGAGGGGGTAATCATTTAAAACCAGCTAACCCCACACTCTGTGTATTTAGATTACCCCAGGGTGTCCCGTGGGCGATTTCATATATACATACACACATATATATATACAAGTTATTGATTAGAGAGTCGGGCTAGATCGATACAGAACGAACCTTAAGCTGATGAATAGCGAAACGCGCGCCACGAACCAATAAACGTAATGAAGGTGTACCCATTCGTCCTTGTTTTATTATATATATATTTTAATAAATATATATATATATATATATATATACACATTTTAATTAATTTATTTATTTATTTATTTCCACCTGGAGTTTCGACCGATAGATAGTATTAGCAATTGGAAAGACCAGTGGCAACATTGTTTCGTCGGTCCGATCTGACGAAGGTCGATCGACTGTCTATATATGTATATACATACCCATACATTCATATTTACTCACTTCTATGTAAATATATATACATATTAAAACACATACCATATACCAGCTTAAAAACGATTGACTAATCGTCAGGACACATGCTTGCTCTTGTTAAAATTTCACAGAGATACTTATGAAAACCGAACTTGCAACGCCACGTACACTTACATACACACACCTGTACATACACAGACGTATAGAAAAGGTATGACTTATATAGGTACATCAAAGTTAATGTTCCACTATAGCACCATTCGAGGTAGATGAAACGAAGTACCAGTGTAGTACTGAGTTCGATTCTTCTTCTATATCTCTTTCTTACTTCCTTTCTCCTACTTTCTCTCCTTCTCTGGTAAATATCTCCTGCGAACAGATCTAGGGTAGAGATGGGATCAGTCAGCTTTTACACAATACCTAAGACACCCCGAATATCAACGTGGGGTCACCAAGACTCCCTCGCAAGCTATACGTCTCTACATACATACATAGCAACATCAGACAGATCCTTTATGTAAATCACTTTTACTCGATGATGGAAGACAAGTTTTCAGTGAGTCAGAAAGGAATATTTGCGATATGAAGGGAGAACCTCTCTGAATAAATATTAGATAGTTAAGATGCTATGTAAAGCAGGCGGTGACAACATCGAGGACCAGAGATGCCATGTGGAAATAGACATCGACATATAAATATACAAAGATAGGGGGACCTTATCATCATAGACACTTGGGCTTATGAATACACACACACACACAAATATATATTTATATATTTATATATTTATATACATACATACATATATATATACATACATACATACATACATATATATATATACATGTGTGTGTGTGTATGTGTGGCTCCTGCAGGACTAGAACGGTTTCATTCGGAAGAAATCAAGGGCTTTCCTGATTAATTTTTCCGAATGAAACAGTTCTAGTCCTGTAGAAGCCATTTCTATATTAAATATTATTTATTAAGTATTTATAATCTGCTATGTAATGAGTACCTTACTTACTGTGGTTACCGCCGATTGAACCCGGGATAAACATATATATATATATATACGGGTGCACAGGTGTACGGTGTCCTCAAGTTAACACTAAGGATTACGCTCGATGTCCCGTCACACATCACTACATCTTCGAGTAAATGTTGATTAGTAAATAAACCGTGTATCTCACATGTAAGAGGAAAACTATAGCAAGTGTTGAGGATAAGAGACGTGTGAAAATAATAATAATAATAGTGTTACAATTATTAATAGTAGTAGTTGTAATAATAAAGTGAGGGGGGATAACATTATTATAAATAGTTATGTACACACAAGCTTACACAGGTACACATTCGTTCACGTACCTACATAAACGTTTATAAATAAAAGACGAAGCTGATAAAAAGAACATATATTACCGTATCGCGTTTGGAACGATACACTTGACGTTGAGTTCTTGAATCCTATCCCATCATCGGTTGCTGATACCATTATTGCACACACAGCACAAGTTTAAAGAGCTGCCTGTTTAGAAACAATATTTCCGGGCCACCATCTACTCACTAAGGTGTGACAGCTGAAGGACATCACTGGATATCAGCTGGTCGTTGGATGAAATGAACCTAGTGATAAGAATAAAAGTCATGATATATTTTCTGAAAACTCCAGAAAAGTAAAAACCATGGCGACTTGTTTGTGGTATTAAAAAGACTGAGAAAGCCATGAACGCCACCACGTCAATTAAGCTTCGAAAATAGAAAGTAGGTTTATATATATTAATTTTCAGTATATTTTTATATCCGTCTCGTTGGCCTATTGGTAGGTGTTAGAGACGGTGAAGATCGAGGTTTGGGGTTCGACCTTAGCCAGGATCTATATAAAATAAGGGGGTTTTACTAATTTTTTTCAGCTTTTTAAAAATGTAAAAAAGTAGATAAAAAAATTTTTTCATTTCACCATAGATTTTTTTACGTTTGCATTGAAAAAAGCTGAAAAAAATTAGTAAAACCCCCTTATTTTATATAGATCCTGGCCAAGATCGAAACCCAGACCAGGATCTCCACCGTCTCTCATACCTCCCACTAGGCTACAAAGACAGCTTCAAAATAATATTAAAAATTAATATTTATAAACATACTTTTGATTTTGGAAGATTAATTGAAGTGGTGGCGTTCATGCCTTTCTTAGTGCTGCTGTTATTAGAAAGGGTCGACTTTGTCTTTCATAATTCAGGGTCTTTCATGAAGTAAATATTCATTTTATTTCTTAACGCCCTAGTATTGATTTGAACCTACAATTACTTCGTCTGCAATAATGTTCACTAATTTCAAATCTGCCATACCTAAATCCTGTGTGCGACTTACAAATAAATTGTTAAATGTCACTTTTATATATTTACCAATGTGAGATTGGAACCTAAAGTTATGTGCTTTGCAGTAATGTCCCGTAACTCCAACTAGATTGCGCTAAGCTTATATATTTCTTTCGTCCGAACAAAATAATGGTTTCGATCCCAGTTCGCTACTGGTACAAGAAATAATTTAAAGAAATTCTATATCCCCAGTAAAATATTGAACTCCTAACGACATTTTATGTTACTTAATACCAATAACCCTGTTACACACTGAACATCTAAGCCCTGAACACACATTTATATTTATAACTCAATTTCCAATTTTTTAAATGATATTAGACCACCTTTGTGTTCTAGGTGAAAATCCTGTCGATATTAATTTACAATTTTATAACTTTAGAGAAGAAAAATAGAGTACCAGTCATTTTATGGGTTCAAATTAATCGATCGGCTTCACCCCGTCAATCACTTGACATTTGCCAAACAAAAACACACAAACACTATATATATATAATACGACAAATTTAAAATAAATTACGTGTTTAATTAAGAAAAACATTGAAAGTAAGAAATTATAATTATTTAGTAATAATATTTTTATTGTTTGTTTTCACTGCATTAACTACTGAGTGTGACTTAATTTTCTTACTATTTTCTACTGTAAATGGCGGCTGAGGCGTTATTGGAGTATTACTAAGGTTTACAGGATGATGTCGTTTCCTTATTGCATTATTTTACAAACAGTGGACATCGGAATATCCCTCTATATACCTGGGATAAATGTAAGGAACATTGTTATGTTATACATAGTACAATGGTCATCTCTTCTATTTACATTTTCTTCAGCAATTCTGAATGTTGAAGTCCTTTCATTGTTTTAAATATTTCTATCATGTCACTCGTTTGATTAATCTCCTCCAAAGTTGTAATTCTATGTGTTTGTCCTTGGTATAGTGAATTAATGTTGATATTTTCAAGTCTTGGTATTTATATGGAATAGTGTACTAATATTTAAATAGTCTTTATATTTTTGTCTTGTCTCCCCTAAGATTTATCTCCTCTAAATTTACAAAAGTTTCTCATCTTCCTTCACAAGACAGATCCCTAAATAATTCTAGTGTCTTCTGTTTTCTTCTTCTCTGGGTTGCTTCAAGAGCCTAACCGTTTTTTTCGGATGTCAGTTGACCATGGCCCAAAACAATATTCTCAGTGGTATCACACATATTCATCTAGAGTTTTAGATTTTTCAGCATTTAGCTAGGAAAAAGAATGTTTTATTATTTCTATTATCCGCCTCGCTGTTTTGCTTCAACATGGTTAGTCATCTTTCAATTCATATTCATACATATTCACAATTCTTCTGTGAGGGGTATAAGAAGCTCGTTTTTGCTCAACATTCGATACCAAAACAGGTTTCCTTTTTATACCTTCGTTGTACAAATATAATAATTAAAGTAGATATATATACAAGTCATGTATATATATATATAGCTGCTTATTAACTCTTTCCCGAAACATTTCTTCAAAATAAGGTAAGACATATCCCGAAAAATATTATAAGGTGTCTCAATAATTATTCCATTTCAATCAATTTCTCATTTCAGTTTTCTTTAGAAATGTCTTGGCGTTGAAGATACATACATCTTTCCTTCTCATAGTAATTAGCTTGTCTCAAAATTGTTCGCAGTGTTTCCATGTTTAGTGTCACAAACTATCGTTAATTCAAGATTTTGCTCTAATGTAATAAATGTTACTTTTAAAAGAGTGAAGCTCTCAATTTTTTCTTTCTCTTGTATATTGATATCTAATGAATGACAAATGTATGTGTTATGTGAGAGGAGAAAAAACACACAGCCTTCTTCCCTCGCTCTAGAAGGCTAACTGACAATGTCGTTCGTAGGAGTAACAAGTCACCTCTTACTGCCTTTTATATACCATGTTAACTGATAAGACTTGCCAAGTATGGATATACACTCTCTCCTGATCAATATTGTCCGAGTCCGAGGACATTTTCTCTCTGGTTAAGGAGTGAGAAGAAATATTAGGGATCAATTTCTAGCAATAATTTAATTAAATTATATTTAACCAAAGCTGTTATGCCGTGGTTGTTGTTATATTTTATAGTCGTGGTTTCAATGTTTATCAAGGGTTGTAGAATTAGTTTTATCAAATTATTATCAAACAAAAATGATGTATATATTGTCGTTGTACGTTGAAATCACATATATAGATTTATATACACACCAAGGATGGAGGGAAGACGGAATTGAAAACCATTATTGCTGAGCACAACATTGCAGGATCAAATATAACACACACACACACACACACACACACACACACACACACACACACACACACACACACACACACACACACACACACACACACACACACACACATATATATATATATATATATATATATATATATATATATATAATCCGGTATGGCCATTGATGAATGTCCCTGCAGATCATCAGGTTGTAGGATGAAATCAACCCTAGAGAAATGATAAGGTATATTTTATGGAAGCTCGAGAAGAATAAAAATGAAAGTGAACCATTTTGAATTAATTGTTTCTACTTTTGGCACAAAGCCATCAATTACCCCAGTGCATTACTGGTACTTTATTTTATCGACCTCGTAAGGATGAAAGGCAAAGTCAACCTCGGCGGGATTTGAACTCAGATCCATTTTGAATTAATATCATTGGGAAAGCCATGAAGGCCACTACGTCAATTTTTCTTTTAAATAGAAAGTAGGTTTATAAATTTTAATTTTGATAGTATTTTTGTAGTTGTCTTGGTAGCCTATTGGTAGGTGTTGGGACAGTGGTGATGCTGGTCTGGGGTTCAATCTCAGTCAGGAATCGCTCGAGAAATTTAATTTTTTTAAATGTTTCATAAAATGAAAGAAAAATAGAGGTTGCAGGAATCTGACTGAGATCGAACCCCCAGACCAGCATCTCCATCACCTCTAATACTTACCACTAGTCTACTGAGGCGGTTATAAAAACTTACTGAAAATTAATATTTATAAACCTACTTTTTCAATTGTTTATAAAAACAAAATTTCTGTACAAGGTTTTCATGTACACCTGACAGAGATCGAACCCCTAATCAATATCACCACTGTCTCTAATGTCTACCACTAGACCACTGGGACGGTTATGAAATCGGAGTGAAAATTAATATTTATAAACTTACTTTTTAATGGTTTTTATTTTAGAAGTGGTAAAGTAAAAATTAATAATACCCATAATGTAGAACCAGATAGAGAGTGAACGCTAGACCAGGATTTCACCGTTTCTAATACATAACACTGGGCCAGAGAGAATGTACGAATTCGTAGTGAAAATTTATATTTATAAAACTACATTTTGTTCGTAAGTAATTCAAATAAACTATTGTTTCTGACGATCGCGTAACAAGTTGAAAGCAGTGATTCTTTGCTTAAACTTTAATTTGTACTCATAATAAATAAATAAACATATGTATTTATGTGTGTATACATGTATATGCGTTGCTTTGATGCTATTTCTAGCATATTTATTGTTGTTTTTCATGAAAAATACAGAAACCGGAAGTGAAAAGATTGAAAATCTTTGGTCAAAATTCAGGCGAACTTTTTTAAACAAAAGGATTTTTTTTGTAAACAAACTTGAAATTTTTGCCAAGAAACATAACTCTTGCCTGACTTAAACGCAAAAATTGATGCAAAAACTTTGCGTGTGTGCAAATTATAGGGACTGTACGAATTCGTTCTGAAAATTAATATTTATAAAACTACATTTTGTTCGGTTGAAAACTCGATATAGTGGCGTTCATGGCTTTTTCGGGACGTCCTTGAATTCATAAAGTAAATCTAGACTTTATTTCTCATTGCTCTAGGCTTGATTTGAACCTACAACAACTCCGTCTGCAATAATGTCATACCTCATTCCACCCGTAAATTGTTAAACGTGGTTCCTATATATACATGCAAGTAAGATTTGAACCTACAATGCTGTGCTTAATTTCTATTAATAAGTGTGTTTTATAAAAGAAAGTAAAGAAACAATTTAATGAAAGTAAAATATTTATTTTATTCAGGAATGTTTTTTTTCTATTTTATGTATTCACTTCATTAACTGCTGAATAGTTCTCTTGTTTTTGTTTTTGTTTGTTCTTACCATTGTTTACTGTAAATGGTGACTGACGAGACTGAATTATTACCAAGTTTTACTGGATGATGACATTTCCTTATTGTATTATTTTGTTGTCAGTGGACATCTCTCTAAATACCTGGAATAAACATATGGTGTGTCTTTTACGTAACATTTCATTTAATATCTGATGTTCCAATGGATTACTTTTAAAATAAAACCAATAAACAAGACAGGTAGACTCCATCAAAAGAGACGACAGAGATGAGGTACGAATAATCTAAAATTGATTTTAAAAAAAAGACTATGTTTAAAGAAGGACAAAGATTAAAAAAGGATTTCGAACAAACACGTAAAGACAAAGACAATCACATCCACAATTTAATATCTGAAGATCAACATTTTTCACGATATAAATAAAACTAAATATGTAAAGTTAAGTGACCTCTCATTTATTTGCTCTAACTTTATTTTACTAATCTGTATTCTGTAGACATATATTTTCGTTGGTGTACATTACGATTTCGTTGATGAAAGTTTTCACTCGTCTTTAGATCTTTATTTCTTATAAAAGTTATAATACTCACCTCCTCTCATTAGATCTCTATTTTACTTCTGGAATACTGTATTAACATTTATATTTTCATCTCGATATTATTAAGTATTAAGGTTGCCATGTATTACAATACTGTATATAAACAAGGGAATATGAGGAGGGGGTAATCATTTAAAACCAGCTAACCCCACACTCTGTGTATTTAGATTACCCCAGGGTGTCCCGTGGGCGATTTCATATATACATACACACATATATATATACAAGTTATTGATTAGAGAGTCGGGCTAGATCGATACAGAACGAACCTTAAGCTGATGAATAGCGAAACGCGCGCCACGAACCAATAAACGTAATGAAGGTGTACCCATTCGTCCTTGTTTTATTATATATATATTTTAATAAATATATATATATATATATATATATACACATTTTAATTAATTTATTTATTTATTTATTTCCACCTGGAGTTTCGACCGATAGATAGTATTAGCAATTGGAAAGACCAGTGGCAACATTGTTTCGTCGGTCCGATCTGACGAAGGTCGATCGACTGTCTATATATGTATATACATACCCATACATTCATATTTACTCACTTCTATGTAAATATATATACATATTAAAACACATACCATATACCAGCTTAAAAACGATTGACTAATCGTCAGGACACATGCTTGCTCTTGTTAAAATTTCACAGAGATACTTATGAAAACCGAACTTGCAACGCCACGTACACTTACATACACACACCTGTACATACACAGACGTATAGAAAAGGTATGACTTATATAGGTACATCAAAGTTAATGTTCCACTATAGCACCATTCGAGGTAGATGAAACGAAGTACCAGTGTAGTACTGAGTTCGATTCTTCTTCTATATCTCTTTCTTACTTCCTTTCTCCTACTTTCTCTCCTTCTCTGGTAAATATCTCCTGCGAACAGATCTAGGGTAGAGATGGGATCAGTCAGCTTTTACACAATACCTAAGACACCCCGAATATCAACGTGGGGTCACCAAGACTCCCTCGCAAGCTATACGTCTCTACATACATACATAGCAACATCAGACAGATCCTTTATGTAAATCACTTTTACTCGATGATGGAAGACAAGTTTTCAGTGAGTCAGAAAGGAATATTTGCGATATGAAGGGAGAACCTCTCTGAATAAATATTAGATAGTTAAGATGCTATGTAAAGCAGGCGGTGACAACATCGAGGACCAGAGATGCCATGTGGAAATAGACATCGACATATAAATATACAAAGATAGGGGGACCTTATCATCATAGACACTTGGGCTTATGAATACACACACACACACAAATATATATTTATATATTTATATATTTATATACATACATACATATATATATACATACATACATACATACATATATATATATACATGTGTGTGTGTGTATGTGTGGCTCCTGCAGGACTAGAACGGTTTCATTCGGAAGAAATCAAGGGCTTTCCTGATTAATTTTTCCGAATGAAACAGTTCTAGTCCTGTAGAAGCCATTTCTATATTAAATATTATTTATTAAGTATTTATAATCTGCTATGTAATGAGTACCTTACTTACTGTGGTTACCGCCGATTGAACCCGGGATAAACATATATATATATATATACGGGTGCACAGGTGTACGGTGTCCTCAAGTTAACACTAAGGATTACGCTCGATGTCCCGTCACACATCACTACATCTTCGAGTAAATGTTGATTAGTAAATAAACCGTGTATCTCACATGTAAGAGGAAAACTTTAGCAAGTGTTGAGGATAAGAGACGTGTGAAAATAATAATAATAATAGTGTTACAATTATTAATAGTAGTAGTTGTAATAATAAAGTGAGGGGGGATAACATTATTATAAATAGTTATGTACACACAAGCTTACACAGGTACACATTCGTTCACGTACCTACATAAACGTTTATAAATAAAAGACGAAGCTGATAAAAAGAACATATATTACCGTATCGCGTTTGGAACGATACACTTGACGTTGAGTTCTTGAATCCTATCCCATCATCGGTTGCTGATACCATTATTGCACACACAGCACAAGTTTAAAGAGCTGCCTGTTTAGAAACAATATTTCCGGGCCACCATCTACTCACTAAGGTGTGACAGCTGAAGGACATCACTGGATATCAGCTGGTCGTTGGATGAAATGAACCTAGTGATAAGAATAAAAGTCATGATATATTTTCTGAAAACTCCAGAAAAGTAAAAACCATGGCGACTTGTTTGTGGTATTAAAAAGACTGAGAAAGCCATGAACGCCACCACGTCAATTAAGCTTCGAAAATAGAAAGTAGGTTTATATATATTAATTTTCAGTATATTTTTATATCCGTCTCGTTGGCCTATTGGTAGGTGTTAGAGACGGTGAAGATCGAGGTTTGGGGTTCGACCTTAGCCAGGATCTATATAAAATAAGGGGGTTTTACTAATTTTTTTCAGCTTTTTAAAAATGTAAAAAAGTAGATAAAAAATTTTTTTCATTTTACCATAGATTTTTTTACGTTTGCATTGAAAAAAGCTGAAAAAAATTAGTAAAACCCCCTTATTTTATATAGATCCTGGCCAAGATCGAAACCCAGACCAGGATCTCCACCGTCTCTCATACCTCCCACTAGGCTACAAAGACAGCTTCAAAATAATATTAAAAATTAATATTTATAAACATACTTTTGATTTTGGAAGATTAATTGAAGTGGTGGCGTTCATGCCTTTCTTAGTGCTGCTGTTATTAGAAAGGGTCGACTTTGTCTTTCATAATTCAGGGTCTTTCATGAAGTAAATATTCATTTTATTTCTTAACGCCCTAGTATTGATTTGAACCTACAATTACTTCGTCTGCAATAATGTTCACTAATTTCAAATCTGCCATACCTAAATCCTGTGTGCGACTTACAAATAAATTGTTAAATGTCACTTTTATATATTTACCAATGTGAGATTGGAACCTAAAGTTATGTGCTTTGCAGTAATGTCCCGTAACTCCAACTAGATTGCGCTAAGCTTATATATTTCTTTCGTCCGAACAAAATAATGGTTTCGATCCCAGTTCGCTACTGGTACAAGAAATAATTTAAAGAAATTCTATATCCCCAGTAAAATATTGAACTCCTAACGACATTTTATGTTACTTAATACCAATAACCCTGTTACACACTGAACATCTAAGCCCTGAACACACATTTATATTTATAACTCAATTTCCAATTTTTTAAATGATATTAGACCACCTTTGTGTTCTAGGTGAAAATCCTGTCGATATTAATTTACAATTTTATAACTTTAGAGAAGAAAAATAGAGTACCAGTCATTTTATGGGTTCAAATTAATCGATCGGCTTCACCCCGTCAATCACTTGACATTTGCCAAACAAAAACACACAAACACTATATATATATAATACGACAAATTTAAAATAAATTACGTGTTTAATTAAGAAAAACATTGAAAGTAAGAAATTATAATTATTTAGTAATAATATTTTTATTGTTTGTTTTCACTGCATTAACTACTTAGTGTGACTTAATTTTCTTACTATTTTCTACTGTAAATGGCGGCTGAGGCGTTATTGGAGTATTACTAAGGTTTACAGGATGATGTCGTTTCCTTATTGCATTATTTTACAAACAGTGGACATCGGAATATCCCTCTATATACCTGGGATAAATGTAAGGAACATTGTTATGTTATACATAGTACAATGGTCATCTCTTCTATTTACATTTTCTTCCCCAATTCTGAATGTTGAAGTCCTTTCATTGTTTTAAATATTTCTATCATGTCACTCGTTTGATTAATCTCCTCCAAAGTTGTAATTCTATGTGTTTGTCCTTGGTATAGTGAATTAATGTTGATATTTTCAAGTCTTGGTATTTATATGGAATAGTGTACTAATATTTAAATAGTCTTTATATTTTTGTCTTGTCTCCCCTAAGATTTATCTCCTCTAAATTTACAAAAGTTTCTCATCTTCCTTCACAAGACAGATCCCTAAATAATTCTAGTGTCTTCTGTTTTCTTCTTCTCTGGGTTGCTTCAAGAGCCTAACCGTTTTTTTCGGATGTCAGTTGACCATGGCCCAAAACAATATTCTCAGTGGTATCACACATATTCATCTAGAGTTTTAGATTTTTCAGCATTTAGCTAGGAAAAAGAATGTTTTATTATTTCTATTATCCGCCTCGCTGTTTTGCTTCAACATGGTTAGTCATCTTTCAATTCATATTCATACATATTCACAATTCTTCTGTGAGGGGTATAAGAAGCTCGTTTTTGCTCAACATTCGATACCAAAACAGGTTTCCTTTTTATACCTTCGTTGTACAAATATAATAATTAAAGTAGATATATATACAAGTCATGTATATATATATATAGCTGCTTATTAACTCTTTCCCGAAACATTTCTTCAAAATAAGGTAAGACATATCCCGAAAAATATTATAAGGTGTCTCAATAATTATTCCATTTCAATCAATTTCTCATTTCAGTTTTCTTTAGAAATGTCTTGGCGTTGAAGATACATACATCTTTCCTTCTCATAGTAATTAGCTTGTCTCAAAATTGTTCGCAGTGTTTCCATGTTTAGTGTCACAAACTATCGTTAATTCAAGATTTTGCTCTAATGTAATAAATGTTACTTTTAAAAGAGTGAAGCTCTCAATTTTTTCTTTCTCTTGTATATTGATATCTAATGAATGACAAATGTATGTGTTATGTGAGAGGAGAAAAAACACACAGCCTTCTTCCCTCGCTCTAGAAGGCTAACTGACAATGTCGTTCGTAGGAGTAACAAGTCACCTCTTACTGCCTTTTATATACCATGTTAACTGATAAGACTTGCCAAGTATGGATATACACTCTCTCCTGATCAATATTGTCCGAGTCCGAGGACATTTTCTCTCTGGTTAAGGAGTGAGAAGAAATATTAGGGATCAATTTCTAGCAATAATTTAATTAAATTATATTTAACCAAAGCTGTTATGCCGTGGTTGTTGTTATATTTTATAGTCGTGGTTTCAATGTTTATCAAGGGTTGTAGAATTAGTTTTATCAAATTATTATCAAACAAAAATGATGTATATATTGTCGTTGTACGTTGAAATCACATATATAGATTTATATACACACCAAGGATGGAGGGAAGACGGAATTGAAAACCATTATTGCTGAGCACAACATTGCAGGATCAAATATAACACACACACACACACACACACACACACACACACACACACACACACACACACACACACACACACACACACACACACACACACACACACACACACACACACACACACACATATATATATATATATATATATATATATATATATAATCCGGTATGGCCATTGATGAATGTCCCTGCAGATCATCAGGTTGTAGGATGAAATCAACCCTAGAGAAATGATAAGGTATATTTTATGGAAGCTCGAGAAGAATAAAAATGAAAGTGAACCATTTTGAATTAATTGTTTCTACTTTTGGCACAAAGCCATCAATTACCCCAGTGCATTACTGGTACTTTATTTTATCGACCTCGTAAGGATGAAAGGCAAAGTCAACCTCGGCGGGATTTGAACTCAGATCCATTTTGAATTAATATCATTGGGAAAGCCATGAAGGCCACTACGTCAATTTTTCTTTTAAATAGAAAGTAGGTTTATAAATTTTAATTTTGATAGTATTTTTGTAGTTGTCTTGGTAGCCTATTGGTAGGTGTTGGGACAGTGGTGATGCTGGTCTGGGGTTCAATCTCAGTCAGGAATCGCTCGAGAAATTTAATTTTTTTAAATGTTTCATAAAATGAAAGAAAAATAGAGGTTGCAGGAATCTGACTGAGATCGAACCCCCAGACCAGCATCTCCATCACCTCTAATACTTACCACTAGTCTACTGAGGCGGTTATAAAAACTTACTGAAAATTAATATTTATAAACCTACTTTTTCAATTGTTTATAAAAACAAAATTTCTGTACAAGGTTTTCATGTACACCTGACAGAGATCGAACCCCTAATCAATATCACCACTGTCTCTAATGTCTACCACTAGACCACTGGGACGGTTATGAAATCGGAGTGAAAATTAATATTTATAAACTTACTTTTTAATGGTTTTTATTTTAGAAGTGGTAAAGTAAAAATTAATAATACCCATAATGTAGAACCAGATAGAGAGTGAACGCTAGACCAGGATTTCACCGTTTCTAATACATAACACTGGGCCAGAGAGAATGTACGAATTCGTAGTGAAAATTTATATTTATAAAACTACATTTTGTTCGTAAGTAATTCAAATAAACTATTGTTTCTGACGATCGCGTAACAAGTTGAAAGCAGTGATTCTTTGCTTAAACTTTAATTTGTACTCATAATAAATAAATAAACATATGTATTTATGTGTGTATACATGTATATGCGTTGCTTTGATGCTATTTCTAGCATATTTATTGTTGTTTTTCATGAAAAATACAGAAACCGGAAGTGAAAAGATTGAAAATCTTTGGTCAAAATTCAGGCGAACTTTTTTAAACAAAAGGATTTTTTTTGTAAACAAACTTGAAATTTTTGCCAAGAAACATAACTCTTGCCTGACTTAAACGCAAAAATTGATGCAAAAACTTTGCGTGTGTGCAAATTATAGGGACTGTACGAATTCGTTCTGAAAATTAATATTTATAAAACTACATTTTGTTCGGTTGAAAACTCGATATAGTGGCGTTCATGGCTTTTTCGGGACGTCCTTGAATTCATAAAGTAAATCTAGACTTTATTTCTCATTGCTCTAGGCTTGATTTGAACCTACAACAACTCCGTCTGCAATAATGTCATACCTCATTCCACCCGTAAATTGTTAAACGTGGTTCCTATATATACATGCAAGTAAGATTTGAACCTACAATGCTGTGCTTAATTTCTATTAATAAGTGTGTTTTATAAAAGAAAGTAAAGAAACAATTTAATGAAAGTAAAATATTTATTTTATTCAGGAATGTTTTTTTTCTATTTTATGTATTCACTTCATTAACTGCTGAATAGTTCTCTTGTTTTTGTTTTTGTTTGTTCTTACCATTGTTTACTGTAAATGGTGACTGACGAGACTGGATTATTACCAAGTTTTACTGGATGATGACATTTCCTTATTGTATTATTTTGTTGTCAGTGGACATCTCTCTAAATACCTGGAATAAACATATGGTGTGTCTTTTACGTAACATTTCATTTAATATCTGATGTTCCAATGGATTACTTTTAAAATAAAACCAATAAACAAGACAGGTAGACTCCATCAAAAGAGACGACAGAGATGAGGTACGAATAATCTAAAATTGATTTTAAAAAAAAGACTATGTTTAAAGAAGGACAAAGATTAAAAAAGGATTTCGAACAAACACGTAAAGACAAAGACAATCACATCCACAATTTAATATCTGAAGATCAACATTTTTCACGATATAAATAAAACTAAATATGTAAAGTTAAGTGACCTCTCATTTATTTGCTCTAACTTTATTTTACTAATCTGTATTCTGTAGACATATATTTTCGTTGGTGTACATTACGATTTCGTTGATGAAAGTTTTCACTCGTCTTTAGATCTTTATTTCTTATAAAAGTTATAATACTCACCTCCTCTCATTAGATCTCTATTTTACTTCTGGAATACTGTATTAACATTTATATTTTCATCTCGATATTATTAAGTATTAAGGTTGCCATGTATTACAATACTGTATATAAACAAGGGAATATGAGGAGGGGGTAATCATTTAAAACCAGCTAACCCCACACTCTGTGTATTTAGATTACCCCAGGGTGTCCCGTGGGCGATTTCATATATACATACACACATATATATATACAAGTTATTGATTAGAGAGTCGGGCTAGATCGATACAGAACGAACCTTAAGCTGATGAATAGCGAAACGCGCGCCACGAACCAATAAACGTAATGAAGGTGTACCCATTCGTCCTTGTTTTATTATATATATATTTTAATAAATATATATATATATATATATATATACACATTTTAATTAATTTATTTATTTATTTATTTCCACCTGGAGTTTCGACCGATAGATAGTATTAGCAATTGGAAAGACCAGTGGCAACATTGTTTCGTCGGTCCGATCTGACGAAGGTCGATCGACTGTCTATATATGTATATACATACCCATACATTCATATTTACTCACTTCTATGTAAATATATATACATATTAAAACACATACCATATACCAGCTTAAAAACGATTGACTAATCGTCAGGACACATGCTTGCTCTTGTTAAAATTTCACAGAGATACTTATGAAAACCGAACTTGCAACGCCACGTACACTTACATACACACACCTGTACATACACAGACGTATAGAAAAGGTATGACTTATATAGGTACATCAAAGTTAATGTTCCACTATAGCACCATTCGAGGTAGATGAAACGAAGTACCAGTGTAGTACTGAGTTCGATTCTTCTTCTATATCTCTTTCTTACTTCCTTTCTCCTACTTTCTCTCCTTCTCTGGTAAATATCTCCTGCGAACAGATCTAGGGTAGAGATGGGATCAGTCAGCTTTTACACAATACCTAAGACACCCCGAATATCAACGTGGGGTCACCAAGACTCCCTCGCAAGCTATACGTCTCTACATACATACATAGCAACATCAGACAGATCCTTTATGTAAATCACTTTTACTCGATGATGGAAGACAAGTTTTCAGTGAGTCAGAAAGGAATATTTGCGATATGAAGGGAGAACCTCTCTGAATAAATATTAGATAGTTAAGATGCTATGTAAAGCAGGCGGTGACAACATCGAGGACCAGAGATGCCATGTGGAAATAGACATCGACATATAAATATACAAAGATAGGGGGACCTTATCATCATAGACACTTGGGCTTATGAATACACACACACACACAAATATATATTTATATATTTATATATTTATATACATACATACATATATATATACATACATACATACATACATATATATATATACATGTGTGTGTGTGTATGTGTGGCTCCTGCAGGACTAGAACGGTTTCATTCGGAAGAAATCAAGGGCTTTCCTGATTAATTTTTCCGAATGAAACAGTTCTAGTCCTGTAGAAGCCATTTCTATATTAAATATTATTTATTAAGTATTTATAATCTGCTATGTAATGAGTACCTTACTTACTGTGGTTACCGCCGATTGAACCCGGGATAAACATATATATATATATATACGGGTGCACAGGTGTACGGTGTCCTCAAGTTAACACTAAGGATTACGCTCGATGTCCCGTCACACATCACTACATCTTCGAGTAAATGTTGATTAGTAAATAAACCGTGTATCTCACATGTAAGAGGAAAACTATAGCAAGTGTTGAGGATAAGAGACGTGTGAAAATAATAATAATAATAGTGTTACAATTATTAATAGTAGTAGTTGTAATAATAAAGTGAGGGGGGATAACATTATTATAAATAGTTATGTACACACAAGCTTACACAGGTACACATTCGTTCACGTACCTACATAAACGTTTATAAATAAAAGACGAAGCTGATAAAAAGAACATATATTACCGTATCGCGTTTGGAACGATACACTTGACGTTGAGTTCTTGAATCCTATCCCATCATCGGTTGCTGATACCATTATTGCACACACAGCACAAGTTTAAAGAGCTGCCTGTTTAGAAACAATATTTCCGGGCCACCATCTACTCACTAAGGTGTGACAGCTGAAGGACATCACTGGATATCAGCTGGTCGTTGGATGAAATGAACCTAGTGATAAGAATAAAAGTCATGATATATTTTCTGAAAACTCCAGAAAAGTAAAAACCATGGCGACTTGTTTGTGGTATTAAAAAGACTGAGAAAGCCATGAACGCCACCACGTCAATTAAGCTTCGAAAATAGAAAGTAGGTTTATATATATTAATTTTCAGTATATTTTTATATCCGTCTCGTTGGCCTATTGGTAGGTGTTAGAGACGGTGAAGATCGAGGTTTGGGGTTCGACCTTAGCCAGGATCTATATAAAATAAGGGGGTTTTACTAATTTTTTTCAGCTTTTTAAAAATGTAAAAAAGTAGATAAAAAAATTTTTTCATTTCACCATAGATTTTTTTACGTTTGCATTGAAAAAAGCTGAAAAAAATTAGTAAAACCCCCTTATTTTATATAGATCCTGGCCAAGATCGAAACCCAGACCAGGATCTCCACCGTCTCTCATACCTCCCACTAGGCTACAAAGACAGCTTCAAAATAATATTAAAAATTAATATTTATAAACATACTTTTGATTTTGGAAGATTAATTGAAGTGGTGGCGTTCATGCCTTTCTTAGTGCTGCTGTTATTAGAAAGGGTCGACTTTGTCTTTCATAATTCAGGGTCTTTCATGAAGTAAATATTCATTTTATTTCTTAACGCCCTAGTATTGATTTGAACCTACAATTACTTCGTCTGCAATAATGTTCACTAATTTCAAATCTGCCATACCTAAATCCTGTGTGCGACTTACAAATAAATTGTTAAATGTCACTTTTATATATTTACCAATGTGAGATTGGAACCTAAAGTTATGTGCTTTGCAGTAATGTCCCGTAACTCCAACTAGATTGCGCTAAGCTTATATATTTCTTTCGTCCGAACAAAATAATGGTTTCGATCCCAGTTCGCTACTGGTACAAGAAATAATTTAAAGAAATTCTATATCCCCAGTAAAATATTGAACTCCTAACGACATTTTATGTTACTTAATACCAATAACCCTGTTACACACTGAACATCTAAGCCCTGAACACACATTTATATTTATAACTCAATTTCCAATTTTTTAAATGATATTAGACCACCTTTGTGTTCTAGGTGAAAATCCTGTCGATATTAATTTACAATTTTATAACTTTAGAGAAGAAAAATAGAGTACCAGTCATTTTATGGGTTCAAATTAATCGATCGGCTTCACCCCGTCAATCACTTGACATTTGCCAAACAAAAACACACAAACACTATATATATATAATACGACAAATTTAAAATAAATTACGTGTTTAATTAAGAAAAACATTGAAAGTAAGAAATTATAATTATTTAGTAATAATATTTTTATTGTTTGTTTTCACTGCATTAACTACTGAGTGTGACTTAATTTTCTTACTATTTTCTACTGTAAATGGCGGCTGAGGCGTTATTGGAGTATTACTAAGGTTTACAGGATGATGTCGTTTCCTTATTGCATTATTTTACAAACAGTGGACATCGGAATATCCCTCTATATACCTGGGATAAATGTAAGGAACATTGTTATGTTATACATAGTACAATGGTCATCTCTTCTATTTACATTTTCTTCAGCAATTCTGAATGTTGAAGTCCTTTCATTGTTTTAAATATTTCTATCATGTCACTCGTTTGATTAATCTCCTCCAAAGTTGTAATTCTATGTGTTTGTCCTTGGTATAGTGAATTAATGTTGATATTTTCAAGTCTTGGTATTTATATGGAATAGTGTACTAATATTTAAATAGTCTTTATATTTTTGTCTTGTCTCCCCTAAGATTTATCTCCTCTAAATTTACAAAAGTTTCTCATCTTCCTTCACAAGACAGATCCCTAAATAATTCTAGTGTCTTCTGTTTTCTTCTTCTCTGGGTTGCTTCAAGAGCCTAACCGTTTTTTTCGGATGTCAGTTGACCATGGCCCAAAACAATATTCTCAGTGGTATCACACATATTCATCTAGAGTTTTAGATTTTTCAGCATTTAGCTAGGAAAAAGAATGTTTTATTATTTCTATTATCCGCCTCGCTGTTTTGCTTCAACATGGTTAGTCATCTTTCAATTCATATTCATACATATTCACAATTCTTCTGTGAGGGGTATAAGAAGCTCGTTTTTGCTCAACATTCGATACCAAAACAGGTTTCCTTTTTATACCTTCGTTGTACAAATATAATAATTAAAGTAGATATATATACAAGTCATGTATATATATATATAGCTGCTTATTAACTCTTTCCCGAAACATTTCTTCAAAATAAGGTAAGACATATCCCGAAAAATATTATAAGGTGTCTCAATAATTATTCCATTTCAATCAATTTCTCATTTCAGTTTTCTTTAGAAATGTCTTGGCGTTGAAGATACATACATCTTTCCTTCTCATAGTAATTAGCTTGTCTCAAAATTGTTCGCAGTGTTTCCATGTTTAGTGTCACAAACTATCGTTAATTCAAGATTTTGCTCTAATGTAATAAATGTTACTTTTAAAAGAGTGAAGCTCTCAATTTTTTCTTTCTCTTGTATATTGATATCTAATGAATGACAAATGTATGTGTTATGTGAGAGGAGAAAAAACACACAGCCTTCTTCCCTCGCTCTAGAAGGCTAACTGACAATGTCGTTCGTAGGAGTAACAAGTCACCTCTTACTGCCTTTTATATACCATGTTAACTGATAAGACTTGCCAAGTATGGATATACACTCTCTCCTGATCAATATTGTCCGAGTCCGAGGACATTTTCTCTCTGGTTAAGGAGTGAGAAGAAATATTAGGGATATTTGATAGTAAATATTAGGGATAGTAAGATTTGAACCTACAATGCTGTGCTTATTTTCTATTAATAAGTGTGTTTTATAAAAGAAAGTAAAGAAACAATTTAATGAAAGTAAAAAATTTATTTTATTCAGGAATGTATTCACTTCACTTCATTAACAGCTGAATAGTTCTCTTGTTTTTGTTTTTGTTTGTTCTTACCATTGTTTATTGTAAAATGGTGACTCTGATGAGACTGGATTATTACCAAGTTTTACTGGATGATGGCATTTCCTTATTGCATTATTTTGTTGTCAGTGGACATCTCTCTAAATACCTGGAATAAACATAAGGTGTGTCTTTTACCTAACATTTCATTTAATATCTGATGTTCCAATGGATTACTTTTAAAATAAAACCAAGAAACAGGACAGGTAGACTCCATGAAAAGAGACCACAGAGATAAGGTAGGAATAATCTAAAATTAATTTTAAAAAAAAAGACAATGTTTAAAGAAAGACAAACATTTTTCACGATATAAATAAAACTAAACATGTAAAGTTAAGTGACCTCTCATTTATTTGCTCTAACTTTATTTTACTAATCTGTATGTATTCTGTAGACATACATTTTCGTTGGTGTACATGACGATTTTGTTGATGAAAGTTTTCACTCGTCTTTAGATCTTTATAATACTCATCTCTCATTAGATCTCTATTTTACTTCTGGAATACTGTGTTAATAATATCGAGATGAAAATATAAATGTTAAGTATTAAGGTTGCCATGTATTACAATACATTATATAAACAAAGGAATATGAGGAGGGGTAATCATTTAAAAACAGCTAACCCCACACTCTGTATATTTAGATTACCCCAGGGTGTCCCATGGGCGATTTTATATATACATACACAGACATATATACAAGTTATTGATGACAAGGGCGGGCTAGATCGATACAGAACGAACCTTAAGCTGATGAATAGCGAAATGCGCGCCACGAACCAATAAACGTAATGAAGGTGTACCCATTCGTCCTTGTTTTTATTATATATTTATTTATTTATTTCCACCTCGAGTTTCGACCGATAGATATTATGACCAATGGAAACATTGTTTCGTCCGTCCGATCTGACGAAGGTCGATCGACTGTCTATATATGTATATACATTCATATTTACTCACTTCTATGTAAATATATATACATATTAAAAACACATACCATATACCAGCTTAAAAACGATTGACTAATCATCAGGACACATGCTTGCTCTTGTTAAAATTTCACAGAGATACTTATGAAAACCGAACTTACATACACAGACGTATAGAAAAGGTATGACTTATATAGGTACATCAAAGTTAATGTTCCACTATAGCACCATTCGAGGTAGATAAAACGAAGTACCAGTGTAGTACTGGGGTCGATTCTTCTTCTATATCTCTTTCTTACTTCCTTTCTCCTTCTCTGGTCAATATCTCCTGTGATCAGATCTAGGGTAGAGATGGGATCAGTCAGCTTTTACAAAATACCCAAGACACCCCGAATATCAACGTGGGGTCAACAAGACTCCCTCGCAAGCTATACGTCCCTACATACATACATAGCAACATCAGACAGATCCTTTATGTAGATCACTTTTACTCGATGATGGAAGACAAGTTTTCAGTGAGTCAGAAAGGAATATTTGCGATATGAAGGGAGAACCTCTCTGAATAGATATTAGATAGTTAAGATGCTACGTAAAGCAGGCGAGGACCAGAGATGCCATGTGGAAATAGACATCGACATATAAATATACAAAGATAGGGGGACCTTATCATCATAGACACTTGGGCTTATGAATACATACATACATACACACATACGTGTGTGTGGGTATGTAAGTGTGGCTCCTGCAGGACTAGAACGGTTTCATTCGGAAGAAATCAAGGGCTTTCCTGATGATTTTTCCGAATGAAACAGTTGTAGTCCTGCAGAAGCCATTTATACCTAAATCCTGTGTGCGACTTACAAATAAATTGTTAAATGTCACTTTTATATATTTACCAATGTAAGATTGGAACCTACAGTGATGTGCTTGGCAGTAATGTCCCGTAACTCCAACTAGATTGCGCTAAGCTTGTATATTTATTTCGTCCGAATAACAATGGTTTCTATCCCAGTTCGCTACTGGTACAAGAAATAATTTAAAGAAATTCTATATCCCCAGCTAAATATTGAACCCCGTTACACACTGAACATACATTTATAACTCAATTTCTAATTGTTAAATGATATTACACCACCTTTGTGTTCTCGGTGGATATTAATTTACAATTTTATAGCAGAAAAATAGAGTACCAGTCATTTCTATAGGTTCAATTTAATCGATCGGCTTCTCCCCGTCAATCACTTGACAAACAAAGACACACAAACAGCATATATATGATACGACAAATTTGAAATAAATTACGTGTTTAAGAAAAAGAATTATTGAATGTAAGAGATTATAATTATTTAGTAATAATATTGTTATTGTTTGTTTTCACTGCATTAACTGCCGAGTGTGACTTTTGTTTTTCTTACTATTTTCTACCGTAAATTGCGGCTGAGACGTTATTGGAGTATTACTAAAGTTTACTGGATGATGGCGTTTCCTTATTGCATTATTTTACAAACAGTGGACATCGGAACATCCCTCTATATACCTGGGATAAATGTAAGGAGCATTGTTATGTTATACATAGAAATATAAGAAGAGATGACCATTGTACTATCATGTCACTCGTTAGAATTACAACTTTGGAGGAGATTAATCAAAGTGTTTATCCTTGGAATAGTGAACTAATGTTGATATTTTCAAGTCTTGACATTTATATGGAATAGTGTACTAATATTTAAATAGTCTTTATATTTTTATCCTGTCTCCAAGATTTTAGATTTTTCAGCATTTAGTTAAGAAAAAGAACGTTTTATTATTTCCATTATCCGTCTCGCTGTTTTGCTTCATGGTTAGCCATCTTCCATATTCACAATTCTTCTGGGAGAAATGAGAGAGAGGAAGGAGAAGGGAGAGATGAGAGAAACAAGAGGGTAAGGGAGAGAGGAGGGAGACGAGAGAGGAGCGAAACGAGAGAGGAGAGAAACAAGAGAGAGAAGAGGGAGAGAAGAGTGAAACAAGAGAGAGGAGGGAGAGAAGAGTGAAACAAGAGAGAGAAGAGGGGAGGAGTGAAACAAGAGGAGGGAGAGGAGTGAAACAAGAGAGGAGTGAAAGAGGAGGGAGAGAGGAGTGAAACAAGAGAGAGGAGGGAGGGAGGAGTGAAACAAGAGAGAGGAGGGAGAGAGGAGTGAAACAAGAGAGAGGGAGAGGAGTGAAAGAGGAGGGAGAGAGGAGTGAAACAAGAGGAGGGAGGGAGAGGAGTGAAACAAGAGAGAGGAGGGAGGGAGAGAGGAGTAAAACAAGAGAGAAGACGGAGGGAGGAGGGAGGAGTGAAACAAGAGAGGGAGAGAGGAGTGAAACAAGAGAGAGGAGGGAGGGAGGAGTGAAACAAGAGAGAGGAGGGAGAGAGGAGTGAAACAAGAGAGAGGGAGAGGAGTGAAAGAGGAGGGAGAGAGGAGTGAAACAAGAGGAGGGAGGGAGAGGAGTGAAACAAGAGAGAGGAGGGAGGGAGAGGAGTGAAACAAGAGAGAGGAGGGAGGGAGAGGAGGGAAACAAGAGTGAAAGAAGGGAGAGAGGAGGGAGAGAGGAGTGAAACAAAAGAGAGGAGGGAGAGAGGAGTGAAACAAGAGAGAGGATAGAGAGAGGAGTGAAACAAGAGAGAGGGAGAGAGGAGGGAGAGGAGTGAAAGAGGAGGGAGAGAGGAGTGAAACAAGAGAGAGGAAGGTGAGAGGAGTGAAACACGAGAGAAGCGGAATGAAACGAGAGGAGGGAGAGAGGAGTGAAACAAGAGGGAGAGAGGAGTGAAACAAGAGAGAGAAGAGGGAGGGAGGGGTGAAACAAGCGAGAAGAGGGAGGGAGGAGTGAAACAAGAGAGAGGAGGGATAGAGGAGTGAAACAAGAGAGAGAGGAGTAAAACAAGAGAGAAGAGGGAGGGAGGAGTGAAAAGAGAGAGAAGAGGGAGGGAGGAGGGAGGAGTGAAAGAAGGGAGAGAGGAGTGAGAGGAGTGAAACAAGAGAGAGGAGGGAGGGAGTAGTGAAACAAGAGAGAGAAGAGGGAGGGAGTAGTGAAACAAGAGAGAGGAGGGAGGGAAACAAGAGAGAGAGGAGGTAGAGAGAGGAGGTAGAGAGAGGAGGGAGGGAAACGCGAGAGGAGGGAGGGAAACAAGAGAGAGGAGGGAGAGAGGAGTGAAACAAGAGAGGGAGAGAGGAGTGAAACAAGTGAAAGAGGAGGGAGAGAGAAGTGAAACAAGAGAGAAGAGGAGGGATAGAGGAGTGAAACAAAAGAGAGGATAGCGAGAGAGGAGGGAGAGGAGTGAAACAAGAGAGAGGGAGGGAGAGGAGTGAAAGAGGAGGGAGAGAGGAGTGAAAGAGGAGAGAGGAGGGAGAGAGGAGTGAGGTGGCAGAGGAGTGAAACAAGAGAGAGAGGAGGGAGAGGAGGAAGGAGTGAAACAAGATAGAGAAGAGGGAGGGAGGAGTAAAACAAGAGAGAAGAGGGGGGAGGAGGGAGGAGTGAATGAGGAGTGAAAGAAGAGGGAGAGAGAAGTGAAACAAGAGAGAGAAGAGGGAGGGAGTAGTGAAACAAGAGAGAGGAGGGAGGGAGGAGTGAAACAAGAGAGAGGAGGGAGAGAGGAGTGAAACAAGAGAGAGGGAGAGGAGTGAAAGAGGAGGGAGAGAGGAGTGAAACAAGAGGAGGGAGGGAGAGGAGTGAAACAAGAGAGAGGAGGGAGGGAGAGAGGAGTAAAACAAGAGAGAAGACGGAGGGAGGAGGGAGGAGTGAAACAAGAGAGGGAGAGAGGAGTGAAACAAGAGAGAGGAGGGAGGGAGGAGTGAAACAAGAGAGAGGAGGGAGAGAGGAGTGAAACAAGAGAGAGGGAGAGGAGTGAAAGAGGAGGGAGAGAGGAGTGAAACAAGAGGAGGGAGGGAGAGGAGTGAAACAAGAGAGAGGAGGGAGGGAGAGGAGTGAAACAAGAGAGAGGAGGGAGGGAGAGGAGGGAAACAAGAGTGAAAGAAGGGAGAGAGGAGGGAGAGAGGAGTGAAACAAAAGAGAGGAGGGAGAGAGGAGTGAAACAAGAGAGAGGATAGAGAGAGGAGTGAAACAAGAGAGAGGGAGAGAGGAGGGAGAGGAGTGAAAGAGGAGGGAGAGAGGAGTGAAACAAGAGAGAGGAAGGTGAGAGGAGTGAAACACGAGAGAAGCGGAATGAAACGAGAGGAGGGAGAGAGGAGTGAAACAAGAGGGAGAGAGGAGTGAAACAAGAGAGAGAAGAGGGAGGGAGGGGTGAAACAAGCGAGAAGAGGGAGGGAGGAGTGAAACAAGAGAGAGGAGGGATAGAGGAGTGAAACAAGAGAGAGGAGGGATAGAGGAGTGAAACAAGAGAGAGAGGAGTAAAACAAGAGAGAAGAGGGAGGGAGGAGTGAAAAGAGAGAGAAGAGGGAGGGAGGAGGGAGGAGTGAAAGAAGGGAGAGAGGAGTGAGAGGAGTGAAACAAGAGAGAGAGGAGGGAGGGAGTAGTGAAACAAGAGAGAGAAGAGGGAGGGAGTAGTGAAACAAGAGAGAGGAGGGAGGGAAACAAGAGAGAGAGGAGGTAGAGAGAGGAGGGAGGGAAACGCGAGAGGAGGGAGGGAAACAAGAGAGAGGAGGGAGAGAGGAGTGAAACAAGAGAGGGAGAGAGGAGTGAAACAAGTGAAAGAGGAGGGAGAGAGAAGTGAAACAAGAGAGAAGAGGAGGGATAGAGGAGTGAAACAAAAGAGAGGATAGCGAGAGAGGAGGGAGAGGAGTGAAACAAGAGAGAGGGAGGGAGAGGAGTGAAAGAGGAGGGAGAGAGGAGTGAAAGAGGAGAGAGGAGGGAGAGAGGAGTGAGGTGGCAGAGGAGTGAAACAAGAGAGAGAGGAGGGAGAGGAGGAAGGAGTGAAACAAGATAGAGAAGAGGGAGGGAGGAGTAAAACAAGAGAGAAGAGGGGGGAGGAGGGAGGAGTGAATGAGGAGTGAAAGAAGAGGGAGAGAGAAGTGAAACAAGAGAGAGAAGAGGGAGGGAGTAGTGAAACAAGAGAGGAGGGAGGGAAACAAGAGAGAGAGAGGAGAGAGAGAGAGGAGGGAGGGAAACAAGAGAGAGAGGAGGGAGAGAGAGGAGGGAGAGAGAGGAGGGAGGGAAACAAGAGAGAGAGGAGGGAGAGAGAGGAGGGAGGGAAACAAGAGAGAGAGGAGAGAGAGAGAGGAGGGAGAGAGAGGAGAGGAGTGAAACAAGAGAGAGAGGAGGGAGAGAGGAAGGAGAGGAGTGAAAGAGGAGGGAGAGAGGAGTGAAACAAGAGAGAGGAGTGAAACAAGAGAGGGAGAGGAGTGAAACAAGAGAGAGAGGAGGGAGAGATGAGGGAGAGGAGTGAAACAAGAGAGAGAGGAGGGAGAGAGGAGTGAAACAAGAGTGAAACAAGAGAGAGGGAGAGAGGAGGGAGAGGAGTGAAAGAGGGAGAGGAGTGAAACACGAGAGAAGAGGGAGAGGAGTGAAACAAGAGAGAGGAGGGAGAGGAGTGAAACAAGAGAAAGAGGAGTGAAACAAGAGGGATAGGGGAGGAAGAGGAGTGAAAGAGGAGGGAGAGAAGAGTGAAACAGGAGAGAGGAGGGAGAGAGGAGGGAGAGAGGAGTGAGGTGGCAGAGGAGTGAAACAAGAGAGAGAGGAGGGAGAGGAGGAAGGAGTGAAACAAGATAGAGAAGAGGGAGGGAGGAGTGAAACAAGAGAGAGAAGAGGGAGGGAGGAGTGAAACAAGAGAGAGAAGAGGGAGGGAGGAGTGAAAGAAGGGAGAGAGGAGTGAAACACGAGAGAGAGAGGAGGGAGAGAGAAGAGGGAGGATAGAGGGAGGATAGAGAGAGGAGTGAAACAAGAGAGGGAGAGGAGTGAAACAAGGGAGAGAGGAGGGGAAACAAGGGAGAGAGGAGTGAAGGGAGAGGAGGGAAACAAGGGAGAGGGGAGGCAGAGAGGTGTGAAACACGAGAGAGAAGAGGGAGAGAGGAGTGAAAGAAGAGAGGAGGGAGAGGGGTGTGAAACAAGAGAGAGGAGGGAGAGGGGAGGGAGGGAAGGGAGAGGGGGAGAGGAGTGAGAGAAGGGAGATGAGGGAGAGAGGAGTGAAACAAGAGAGGGAGAGGAGGGAGAGAGGAGTGAAACAAGAGAGAGAGGAGGGAGAGAATAGAGAGAGGAGGGAGAGAATAGAGAGAGGAGAGAGGAGGGAGACTTACCTTTTTGTGATGTCAAATAAAGTTTGACAGTACTTTTAGATTTTACAATTATAGGAATGGTTCGACATGATAACTACACAAGATAGAAAATATACAGAAAATATAATTCTTTCTACTTTTGGCACAAGCCCAGCAATTACCCACAGGTAATTTATTTTATCGACCCCGTAAGAATGAAAGACAGTTAACCTCGGCCGGATTTGAACTCAGAATGGAAAGGGGCGTAATTCTATGCTCCAAAGCATGGCGTCCGACGGTGTAGTGTGGTGATATGTTTGGTGTGGTGTGTAGAAGGTAATGTACGTTGTGTAGTGCGTAGAGTATAATGTGAGGTGTGTATGGCGTGGTGTGTGAGTACATGTGTGGAGTATGTGGTGTGTAACGAGGGTGTGGTGTAATTGTGTGTATGTGTGAGTGTTTAATGTGCTGTGTTAATGAGTGGACTGGAGTAAAAAGGAGTCTATCACACGATAGAAAATATACAGAAACTAATATAATTCTTTCTACTTTTGGCACAAGTCCAGCAATTACCCACAGGTAATTTATTTTATCGACCCCGTAAGAATGAAAGACAGTTAACCTCGGCCGGATTTGAACTCAGAATGGAAAGGGGCGTAATTCTATGCGTCAAAGCCTGGCGTCCGACGGTGTAGTGTGGTGATGTGTGTGGTGTAGTGTGTAGAAGTTGATGTGTGTGGTGTGCTGTGTAGAAGGTGATGTGTGTGGTGTGCTGTATAGAAGGTGATGTGTGTGGTGTGCTGTGTAGAAGGTAATGTGCGTTGTGTAGTGTGTAGAGTATAATGTGTAGAGCATAATGTATGGTGAGTGATGTGTATGGCATGGTGTGTGAGTACATGTGTGGAGTATGTGGTGTGTAACGAGGGTGTGTTTAATGTGCTGTGTTAATGAGTGGACTGGAGTAAAAAGGAGTCACACAATCTTTAAAAGACCCTAAATTAACTTGCCCTAATTACTATATATACTCAATTATAAGCCGATCCCTTTTATATTTGAGAAATAGGACAGAATCCAAACCCCATTTATAAGCCATGGTGGCTAATCAACAGACGACAGTTTTGAAATTCTCACGAGTGGAGAATATATTTATGAAGTTTTAATATTTTGATATTTAAAATGTTTTAAGTGTCATTTAGAGTATAGTTTTTATTTCACTTCTTTATGTAATGAGTTACCATTTTCTGATTGATTTCAAGGCCATATTCATTAAAATCATCAAATATAATAGCAAATATAAATTTCACCTCCAAAATGAAACTGGTGTAATATATCCACCACCGAAGTGAAACTGGTGTAATATATCCACCTCCAAAGTGAAACTGGTGTAATATATCCACCTCCAAAGTGAAACTGGTGTAATATTCCAAAGTGAAACTGGTGTAATATTCACCTCCAAAGTGAAACTGGTGTAATATATTCACCTCCAAAGTGAAACTGGTGTAATATATCCACCACCAAAGTAAAACTGGTGTAATATTCACCTCCAAAGTGTAAACTGGTGTAATATTCCAAAGTGAAACTGGTGTAATATATCCAGCACGAAAGTGAAACTGGTGTAATATTCACCTCCAAAGTGTAAACTGGTGAAATATTCACCTCCAAAGTGTAAACTGGTGAAATATTCACCTCCAAAGTGAAACTGGTGTAATATATCCACCACCAAAGTGAAACTGGTGTAATATATTCACCTGCAAAGTGAAACTGGTGTAATATATCCACATCCAAAGTGAAACTGGTGTAATATATTCACCTGCAAAGTGAAACTGGTGTAATATATTCACCTGCAAAGTGAAACTGGTGTAATATATTCACCTGCAAAGTGAAACTGGTGTAATATTCCAAAGTGAAACTGGTGTAATATTCCAAAGTGAAACTGGTGTAATATTCACCTCCAAAGTGTAAAATGGTGTAATATTCACCTCCAAAGTGTAAACTGGTGTAATATTCCAAAGTGAAACTTGTGTAATATTCACCTCCAAAGTGTAAACTGGTGTAATATTCCAAAGTGAAACTGGTGTAATATATTCACCTGCAAAGTGAAACTGGTGTAATATATCCACATCCAAAGTGAAACTGGTGTAATATATCCACATCCAAAGTGAAACTGGTGTAATATATCCACCTCCAAAGTGAAACTGGTGCAATATTCCAAAGTGAAACTGGTGTAATATTCACCTCCAAAGTGTAAACTGGTGTAATATTCCAAAGTGAAACTTATGTAATATTCACCTCCAAAGTGTAAACTGGTGTAATATTCCAAAGTGAAACTGGTGTAATATTCCAAAGTGAAACTGGTGTAATATTCCAAAGAGAAACTGGTGTAATATTCACCTCCAAAGTGTAAACGGGTGTAATATTCCAAAGTGAAACTGGTGTAATATTCACCTCCAAAGTGTAAAATGGTGTAATATTCCAAAGTGAAACTGGTGTAATATTCACCTCCAAAGTGTAATCTGGTGTAATATTCACCTCCAAAGTGTAAACTGGTGTAATATTCCAAAGTGAAACTGGTGTAATATTCACCTCCAAAGTATAAAATGGTGTAATATTCCAAAGTGAAACTGGTGTAATATTCACCGCCAAAGTGTAATCTGGTGTAATATTCACCTCCAAAGTGTAAACTGGTGTAATATTCCAAAGTGAAACTGGTGTAATATATCCAGCACCAAAGTGAAACTGGTGTAATATTCCAAAGTGAAACTGGTGTAATATTCCAAAGTGAAACTGGAGTAATATTCCAAAGTGAAACTGGTGTAATATACACCTACAAAGTGAAACTGGTGTAATATTCACCTCGAAAGTGTAAACTGGTGTAATATTCCAAAGTGCAACTAGTGTAATATTCACCTCCAAAGTGTAAACTGGTGTAATATTCCAAAGTGAAACTGGTGCAATATTCCAAAGTGAAACTAGTGTAATATTCCAAAGTGAAACTGGTGTAATATATTCACCTGCAAAGTGAAACTGGTGTAATATATCCACATCGAAAGTGAAACTGGTGTAATATATCCACATCGAAAGTGAAACTGGTGTAATATATCCACATCGAAAGTAAAACTGGTGTAATATATTCACCTGCAAAGTAAAACTGGTGTAATATATTCACCTACAAAGTGAAACTGGGGTAATATATCCACATCCAAAGTGAAACTGGTGTAATATATCCACATCCAAAGTGAAACTGGTGTAATATATCCACCTCCAAAGTGAAACTGGTGCAATATTCCAAAGTGAAACTGGTGTAATATTCACCTCCAAAGTGTAAACTGGTGTAATATTCCAAAGTGAAACTTATGTAATATTCACCTCCAAAGTGTAAACTGGTGTAATATTCCAAAGTGAAACTGGTGTAATATTCCAAAGTGAAACTGGTGTAATATTCCAAAGAGAAACTGGTGTAATATTCCAAAGAGAAACTGGTGTAATATTCACCTCCAAAGTGTAAACGGGTGTAATATTCCAAAGTGAAACTGGTGTAATATTCACCTCCAAAGTGTAAAATGGTGTAATATTCCAAAGTGAAACTGGTGTAATATTCACCTCCAAAGTGTAATCTGGTGTAATATTCACCTCCAAAGTGTAAACTGGTGTAATATTCCAAAGTGAAACTGGTGTAATATTCACCTCCAAAGTATAAAATGGTGTAATATTCCAAAGTGAAACTGGTGTAATATTCACCTCCAAAGTGTAATCTGGTGTAATATTCACCTCCAAAGTGTAAACTGGTGTAATATTCCAAAGTGAAACTGGTGTAATATTCACCTCGAAAGTGTAAACTGGTGTAATATTCACCTCCAAAGTGTAAACTGGTGTAATATTCCAAAGTGAAACTGGTGCAATATTCCAAAGTGAAACTAGTGTAATATTCCAAAGTGAAACTGGTGTAATATATTCACCTGCAAAGTGAAACTGGTGTAATATATCCACATCGAAAGTGAAACTGGTGTAATATATCCACATCGAAAGTAAAACTGGTGTAATATATTCACCTGCAAAGTAAAACTGGTGTAATATATTCACCTACAAAGTGAAACTGGGGTAATATTCCAAAGTGAAACTGGTGTAATATTCCAATGTGAAACTTGTGTAATATTCCAAAGTGAAACTGGTGTAATATTCACCTCCAAAGTGAAACTGGTGTAATATTCACCTCCAAAGTGAAACTGGTGTAATATTCACCTCCAAATTGAAACTGGTGCAACATTCATCTCCAAAGCGAAAATATTTCAGCACCTCATTTACATATAATTTTTAAGTTGGTGAAATCAAAATATTGACCTCGAAGACAAGTCCTCCTCCCTATTTTACCATCAATATTTTGTCACATTTATCGACATATATACAAGTATATACAATATTTACTTTACATAAATTATCAAAAGATTTGCTATTTATGTAAACAGAATTATCCCAAACTAAATCTAATAAAATTTCTTTTAATTAAATTTAAGAAAAGAAATATAGTTTGAAAGAAAACTAGAGATCACTGCTCCGACCAAGGTGTAGGAGTCACTGATTTTGACCAAGGTGTAGGGGTCACGACATACAAAATAAACAATACTCACTGTAAATGAGGTTAGCGTTTTGAAAGGCTTCCAGCTGTTAAAGCGAAGCCAAGATCAGTTCTGTATGAGCAAGACATGGTCACCTGACCTGGCATTGCCCACAATAGGACAACTCGTCTAACCCATGCTAGCGTAGAAAAATGGACATTAAATTGTGATTATATATATATATATATATATATTATCTGTGTGTGTGAGAGTCTCTGGTTCAATCGAGGGGGAAACCACAGTAGGTAAAGTACTCAATACATTAGTAGAGTATATACAAAATATAATATAGAAATAGCTTCTACAGGACTAGAAATATTTCATTCGAAGTAAATCATCAGGAAAGCCCCGATTTCCTTGAAATGAAAGTTCTAGTCCTGTAGAAGTCATTTCTATATCATTCTGTTGACAAAGGGTTTCTCCCTACGAACGAAAAGCCAGTTATATGATGCCTGTGTGAGATGGGTAGCAACTGCGGAGGATATGCGACGGCTGGAGAGAAATGAATCAAGCATGCTCCGTTGGATGTGCAATGTCAATGTGTGTGAACGACCAAGTATAGACGAGTTGAAAAAGAAACTGGGTATAAGAGGGATAAGTTGTGGTGTGCAGGAGAGAAGACTGCGATGGTATGGACACTTCTTTACCCGCTGGGTAAAGAAGTGCCAAGAAATCCCAATAGAAGGAAGATGCAGTAGAGGAAGACCACGAAAATCATGGGCGGGAGTGGTGAGAGCTGACCTCAGATCGCTGAAACTCACAGATGACGACGAAGGACAGTGACGATGGAGAGATGCTGTGCTGAATAGGACCCGTCCCACCCTTGCAAGCAGGAAAACTCAGACGTATGAAAAGATATATATATATATAAGAATCAAATATACTACTTGACCAATGTACTAATATGTATAGATAATATAGATATAACAAACCTGTTGGTATAAACATCAACACTGGTAGACTCCTTCAGTGCAGGAGAGGGGCAGATGATACTCCTGGCTTGTGTTTGATCAATAGCATCACTTGTTCCCTCTGGCACATAAATTTCTATTTGGTAGTGACCAGTTGTTTCCTCCTACTAAGAAAGAAATACCACCAGGGGTCAGAAGATTAATTTATGAGTTTTATTTATTTAGTTTATGTACCATATACAGGGTGTCCCCCCAAAATGTATACACGCTTCAACAATATTCTTATAAATATGTGTATGCATTTTGGGGGGGTCACCCTGTATTTGTGGCTGAATTTTTGTGGTGGTGGTGGAAGGTTATTGTGGCTGAGGGGAGGGAGAATGTAGATTGTGTGTGTGTTGACTGTAGACTGTGTGTGTGTGTGTGCGCGTGCGTGTCTGTGTAAGTAGAAGAGAGAGAGAACCTGAGATAGGAGAGACACATACATGTATGTGTGTCTCCCATCTCACGTTCTCTCTCCCTTCTACTTGCACATGTGTGTGTGTGTGTGTGTGTGTGTGTGTGTGTACCCCAACTCTTGGAGGAGTCGGGGCGCCATAGAGATGTAGAGTGTGTCTTGGGCATTTATATACCTGGTGGAGCCCATCTCATCAGAGAGGGGGAGAGAGAGAGAGAGAGAGAGAGAGAGAGAACACATACGCATGTTTAACCCTTTAGCATTTAAACCGGCCATATCTGGCCAGAATTCTCTCACCTCTTTCTGTTCAAACCGACCGTAACTAGCCACACATACTGATGTTAAGGTATTGTTTTCAAAGTAAATAATATCATCATCAAAATCTCAGATTCGATGTGAATAATTATGTGAGATCAAGTCTTTACTGTGAAAATACAATAGTAGATATAGAGTAATGTGAATGCTAAAGTGTTAAATACACACAAACACACACACAAACATACATATACACAGCCTTAATATAAACCATCAATACTTACCATAGATATACAGTGTTGTTTACCATCTCCGGTCAGTTTAAACTGGAGATGGTAGACAGCCAGACCAATCTCAGAGATAATATTTACGTTTATGTTGACAGAGGGCAAATGGCTGGGTATTGGTGTGGTCAGCCAGAACAATGACGTCCCCATCTTCTGTAAGGTTGCCAGGACGGGACTGGGTCACTACAAAATTAAAACAATATTTGTTATATGAACAGTGTGTGTGTGAGTAGGGGGGTAATTTTTTGCGTGGGGGTTTATTTAGAGAATATAGGGTTAACATCAACAATGTGCAGGTAATATGGCTAACATGAAGAGTGTGGTGTGTGTGTATGTGGGGGGCTAACATGAAGAGTGCGGTGGCGGGGGGGGTAAACATGGCGAGAGTGTGGTGGGGGGCAAACATGGAGATAGTGTGGTGGTGGTGGAAACATGTGAGTGTGTGATGGGGGGACAAACATGGCGAGAGTGTGTGTGTGGGGGGTTAACATGGAGATAGTGTGGGGGCTTTTGAACAGGAGGGGATATCAGTATGCGTGTAGTTGTAGAAGGGTAACGTGTGTGTGTGTGTGTCGAGGCGCGTGGTCTAGTGGTAAGGGTCTTGGACTTACAATCATAACATCGTGGGTTCGATTCCTGGGTTCTGTGTTGTGTTCTTGAGCAAAACACTTCATTTCACGTTGCTCCAGTAAACTCAGCTGAAAATGAGTACCAACAATAGATGGGGGTTTAACCCTGCGATGGACTGGCGCCCTGTCCAGGGTGGAGTCTTGTACTCTCAGTCGTTTCACGCCATAATGCATGGAAAATCTAAGTCGTCTAACTACAGAGGTACAACGTCAAACCATTCTAGCCCATTACTATAAAAAGTTATTTCAAAAATAAATAGATGATAAATAGAAAAAGAGAAATGGGGAATACATATACATACACAAATATATATATATATATATATATATATATATATATATATTTATTAAAATAACAGATTAAAGTTTAAGCAAAGAATCGCTGCTTTCACCCTGAACGGGATCTGTTATTTTAATAAATATTTGCTCTACGGTTCTTATATATTTGATATATATTTATCCTTATCGAGCCCTCTTTGGATTTTAGTCTTCAAATTTATTATTATTACTATATATATATATATATATATATAAAAGTGAGTTTTATTATTTCTGGAAATATAATAATATCCCCCACCCCTATATATATATATATATATATATATATATATATATATAGGGGTGGGGGATATTATTATATTGCCAGAAATAATAAAACTCACTTTTTGGTTTGGGTTGGATTTCACTTCCATATATTTTATATCTATCCCTATAGTTAATTTAACTAGCAATCAATGTTTTATTGATTGACCAACAGTTTTATATATATATACATAGTCTCCCAGAGTTCTTTCGTCACGCACCTGTGAGATCAGTGATACTATTGTTTCTTCCTGTTGTATTGTAATGATGGTACAACAACCAATCAAAGGCCATAAGAAAGATTAAAGTGGTAGAAAAGCCAGGATCTACTATAAAATCCCTGAATTAGGGAAGCAACTGAAATAGAACCAAGAAAACCGAAGTAGAACAGAAAACTTGAATGGAACAACAACAACCATACAAATACACACTAGTGACCAAAGATAGAATACAAACACGAACACAAACCAAACAGAAAACGCGCATAGAAACACATTCGGAAATCGAGACAAATAAATAAACAATTGAATAAGTAAACATTACAATACAACGGGAGGAAACAATAATATCACTGATGATGTCACAAGTGTGTGATGAAAGATTTCAGACTATAAATAAATATATATATATATAAACAGTTGGTCAATCAATGATAAACATTGATTGCCAGCTAAATTAACTATAGGGATGTAAGAATATACGGAAGCCAAAACCAACCCAACCCAAACTGTTTTATTATATATTTCTGGCAATACTATAACAATATGACCCTTCCCAAATATAATTTGTTTCGACATACGATTTCATATAAAAAAAACGTTGCAAACAAATTAGTTCGGATCTAGCTGTCGAAACATCTACCTTCTGTGTTTTTTTTTCTTTTGTTTTTCCTTTCCCTTTCCTTTATATTATATTATATTATATATTTGTTTGTGCTTTCGTTCTGTAAATATTGTATTATATTTCTTTTTATAAGAAATATAATACAATTTTAAGGGCGGTAGATTGGCAGTATCAGTAGAGAGTCGGACACCATGCTTTGCAGCATAGAGTCACGGCCCTTTACGCTCTGAGTTCAAATCCCGCTGAGGTTAACTTAACCTTTCATCCTTACGGCGTCGATAAAATAAAGTATCAGTCATGCACTGGGATAATTGCTGGCCTTGTGCCAAAAGTAGAAACAATGATATTTCTTTTTATACAATTTAAATTATAAAATTTAAATCATCTATAATACTTAGCTACAACAATACAATAAAAATATTGCAAATGAGAGGTGTCATTTACCTTTAATCTCACCTCTTCCCATTAGATCTATATTTTACTTCTGGAATACTGTATTAACATTTATATTTTCATGTCTATATTATTAAGTATTAAGGTTGTTATATAATATTTAGAATACAGTCTACAGACAAGGGGAAGTAGGGAAGGGATAATTATTTAAAAACTGATCTCTCAACTCCATCTTAATTTAGCTTACCCCAGGGTTTCCCAACCTGGGCGATTTCATATATACGTACACATATATATATTGATTAAATAATAACCCTTCTTTAATATTTAACTCTGCACCTTAAGCATTGAGCACACCTCGCTTCGGCTATTGGCGTCTAGTATACTGTACCACACTTTTTTGTCTCCTCTTTTCTTATGATACATATCTTCTCTTTAATATATATATATATATATATATATATATATATATATATATATACACACATACATGCATAAACACTTCTATGCAAATACTCACACATATATATTAAAAACACATATATACCAGCATAATAACGATTGACAAACCATCAGGACACATGCTTTGCTTGCTCATGTGAAAACCGAACTTGCTACTCTACGTACACTGACGGAAACAGATATGTACATAAACATACAAATAGAACTGGTCTGACTTATATAGGTACATCAAAGATTTTGTTCCACTATTGAACCATTCGAGGTAGTTAGAACGAAGTAGCAGTGTAGTACTGGGGTCAATTCTTCTATATCTCTTAATTCCTTTCTCTCACTCTATATCCGTCTCAGGAAAACATAACCTATCTGGGGTAGAGATCGGATCTGTCACCTTATACAAAATACCCCGAACACCCCGAATTTTAATGTGGGACCTCTACAACTCCCTCACAAGTTATAGGTCCCTACATACATACATACATAGAAACATCAGAGATATCTTTTATATCTTTCACTCGATATTGCTAGACAAGTATTCCGTGAGTCAGAAAGGAATATTTGCGATATGACGGGAGAACCTCTCTGAATAAATATTAGATAGTTCAGATGCTACGTAAAGCAGGCGGCGACAACATCGAAGACCAGAGATGCCATGTGGAAATGGACATCGACATAACACACATAGGGTTACCTTATAATCATAGACATTTGGGCTTATGAACACACACACACACACACACACACACACACACACATATAAATATATACGGGTGCACAGGTGTACGGAGTTCTCATGTCGCCACTAAGGATTCCGCCAGATGTCCCGTCACACATCTCTACACCTTCCATTAAATGTTGATTAGTAAATATATAGTAAGTATATATATCACATGTAAGAGGGAAAGCCATAGCAAGTGTTGAGGATAAGAGACGTGTGGAATTAATAATAAAAATATTGTTAAAATTATTAATAGTAGTAGTTGCCACAATAAAGTGGGGAGGACAACATTATTATAAATACTTATAATTGTTTCTACTTTAGGCACAAGGCCAGCAATTACCCAGTACATTACTGGTACTTTAGTTTATCGACCCCGTAAGGATGAAAGGCGTTTTTTTAGAGGGCGGTGGATTGGCAGTATCAGTAGAGGGTCGGACGCCATGCTTTGACGTATAGAGTTACGGCCCTTGCCATTCTGAGTTCAAATCCCGCCGAGGTTAACTTTGCCTTTCATCCTTACAGGGTCGATAAAAGAAAGTACCAGTAATGTACTGGGTAATTGCTGGCCTGTGCCAAACGTAGAAACAATTATTATAAATACTTATATACACACAAGCTTAAACCGGTATACATACGTACGCTTATCTAGACTCGTACGTACATAAACGTTTATAAATAAAAGCCGAAGCTGATAAAAAGAACATAGCTTACCATATCGAATTTGGAAGGATGCACATAACGTTGCTTCAACATGGTCCCATCATCATTTGCTGATACGATTATTGCATACGCAACACAAGTTTAAAGGGCTATCTGTTTAGAAACCATCAAGCCAGGCCACCATCTAGACACTGAGGTATGACAGTTGAAGGACATCAGATGGTTATAGCTTCAAATCAAACCAAAAGAGATAAAAATAAAATCATGATATATTTTCTGAAAAAACTACAGAATAGTAAAAGACATGTTGACACCTTTGCGGTATTAATAAGACTGAGAAGGGTATGAACGCCACCACGTCAATTAAGCTTCGAAAATAGAAAGTAGGTTTATATATCTATTAATTTTCATTTTCTTCCCCAATTCTGTATTTTGAAGTGCTTTCATTATTTTAAATATTTCTATCATGTCACTCGTTTGATTAATCTGCTCCAAAGTTGTAATTTTAAGTGTTTGTCCTTGGTATAGTGAACTAATGTTGATATTTTCAAGTGTTGACATTTATATGGAATAGTGTACTAATATTTAAATAGTCTTTATATTTTTATCCTGCTCCCCTAAGATTTATCTCCTCTAAATTTACAAAAGTTCACATTTCTTTCACAAGATAGATCCTTAAATAATTATAGTGTTTTCTGTTTTCTTCTTCTCTTGGTTGCTTCAAGAGCCTTACCGTTTTTACGGATGTCGGTTGACAATTTTCTCAGTGGTATCATACATATTCATCTAGAGTTTTAGATTTTTCAGCAATTAGCTAGGGAACAGAATGTTTTATTATTTCTATTATCCGTCTCCCTCTTTTGCTTCAACATGGTTAGCCATCTTTCAATTCATATTCATACATATTCACAATTCTTCTGTGAGGGGTATAAGAAGCTCGTTTTTTGCTCCACATTCGATACCAAATCATGCTTCCTCTTTATAAATTCGTTGTACAAATATAATAATTAAAGTATATATATATATATAAGCAATGTATATATATATAGCTTCTTATTAACTCTTTCCCGAAACATTTATTTTTTCAAAATAAGGTAAGACATATCCCGAAAAATATTGTAAGGTGTCTCAATAATTATTCCATTTCAATCAATTTCTCATTTCAGTTTTCTTTAGAAATATCTTGGCGTTGAAGATTTGTCCTCATAGTAATTAGCTTGTCTCAAAATTGTTCGCAGTGTTTCCATGTTTAGTGTCACAAACTATCGTTAATTCATGATTTTGCTCTAATGTAATAAATGTTACTTTTAAAAGAGTGAAGCTCTCAATTTTTTCTTTCTCTTCTATTTTGATATCTAATGAATGACAAATGTATGTGATAGGAGAAAAAACACACAGCCTTCTTCCCTCGCTATAGAAGGCTAACTGACAATGTCGTTCGTAGGAGTAACAAGTCACCTCTTACTGCCTTTTATATACCATGTTAACTGGAACGACTTTCCAAGTATGGATACACTCTCCCCTTATCAATATTGTCCGAGTCCGAGGACATTTTCTCCCTGGTTAAGGAGTGAGATAAAATATTAGGGATCAATCTCTAGCAATAATTTAATTAAATTATATTTAACCAAATCTGTTATGTCGTGGTTGTTGTTATATTTTATAGTCGTGGTTTCAATGTTTATCAGGGGTTGTAGAATTAGTTTTATCCAATTATTATCAAATAAAAATTATGTATATATTGTCGTTGTACGTTGAAATCACATATATAGATTTATATACACACCAAGGATGGAGGGAAGACGGAATTGAAAACCATTATTGCTGAGCACAACATTGCAGGATCAAATATAACACACACACACACATATATATATATATATAATCAGGTATGACCATTGATGAATGTCCCTGCAGATCATCAGGTTGTAGGATGAAATCAACCCTAGAGAAATGATAAGGTATATTTTATGGAAGCTTGAGAAGAATGAAAGTGAACCATTTTGAATTAATATCATTGGGAAAGCCATGAAGGCCACTACATCAATTTTTCTTTTAAATAGAAAGTAGGTTTATAAATTTTAATTTTGATAGTATTTTTGTAGTTGTCTTGGTAGCATATTGGTAGGTGTTGGGACAGTGGTGATGCTGGTCTGGGGTTCAATCTCAGTCAGGAATCTCTCGAGAATTTAATTTTTTTTAATTTTTCATAAAATGAACGAAAAATAGAGGTTGCAGGAATCTGACTGAGATCGAACCCCAGACCAGCATCTCCATCACCTCTAATACTTACCACTAGTCTACGGAGGCGGTTATAAAAACTTACTGAAAATTAATATTTATAAATGTACTTTTTCAATTTTTTATAAAAACAAAATTTCTGTACAAGGTTTTCATGTACACCTGACATAGATCGAACCCCTAATCAATATCACCACTGTCTCTAATGTATACCACTAGACCATTGGGATTTATGAAATCGTAGTGAAAATTAATATTTATAAACTTACTTTTTAATGGTTTTTATTTTAGAAGAGGTAAACTAAAAATACCCATAATGTAGAACCAGATAGAGATTGAACCCGAGACCAGGATTTCACCATTTCTAATACATAGCACTGGGCCAGAGAGAATATACGAATGCGTATTGAAAATTAATATTTATAAAACTACATTTTGTTCGGAAGTAATTCAAATAAACTATTGTTTCTGACGATCCCGTAACAAGTTGAAAGCAGTGATTCTTTGCTTAAACTTTAATTTGTACTCATAATAAATAAATAAACATATGTATTTATAAAAGAAAGTAAAGAAACAATTTAATGAAAGTAAAAAATTTATTTTATTCAGGAATGTTTTTTTAAATTTTATATATTCACTTCATTAACTGCTGAATAGTTCTCTTGTGTTTGTTTTTGTTTGTTCTTACCATTGTTTACTGTAAATGGTGACTGTGATGAGATTGGATTATTACCAAGTTTTACTGTATGATGGCATTTCCTTATTGCATTATTTTGTTGTCAGTGGACAGCTCTCTAAATACCTGGAATAAACATAAGGTGTGTATTTTACCTAACATTTCATTTAATATCTGATGTTCCAATGGATTACTTTTAAAATAAAAGCAATAAACAGGAGAGGTAGACTCCATCAAAGAGACGACAGAGATGAGGTACGAATAATCTAAAATTAATTTTTAAAAAAAGACAATGTTTAAAGAAAGACAAAGATTAAAAAAGGATTTCGAACAAACACGTAAAGACAAAGACAATCACATCCACAATTTAATATCTGAAGATCAACATTTTTCACGATATAAATAAAACTAAACATGTAAAGTTAAGTGACCTCTCATTTTATTTTACTAATCTGTATTCTGTAGACATATATTTTCGTTGGTGTACATTACGATTTCGTTGATGAAAGTTTTCACTCGTCTTTAGATCTTTATTTCTTATAAAAGTTATAATACTCATCTCCTCTCATTAGATCTCTATTTTACTTCTGGAATACTGTGTTAACATATATATTTTCATCTCGATATTATTAAGTATTAAGGTTGCCATGTATTACAATACAGTATATAAACAAGGGAATATGAGGAGGGGTAATCATTTAAAAACAGCTAACCCCACACTCTGTATATTTATATTACCCCAGGGTGTCCCATGGGCGATTTCATATATACATACACACACATATATATACAAGTTATTGATTACAGGGGCGGGCTAGATCGATACAGAACGAACCTTAAGCTGATGAATAGCGAAACGCGCGCCACGAACCAATAAACGTAATGAAGGTGTACCCATTCGTCCTTGTTTTATTATATATATATTTTAATATATATATATATATATATACTGATTAATTTATTTACTTATTTCCACCTGGAGTTTCGACCGAAAGATATTATTGGCAATTGGAAAGACCATTGGAAACATTGTTTCGTCCGTCCGATCTGACGAAGGTCGATCGACTGTCTATATATATATATATATATATATACATACCCATACATTCATATTTACTCACTTCTATGTAAATATACATACATATTAAAAACACATACCATATACCAGCTTAAAAACGATTGACTAACCATCAGGACACATGCTTGCTCTTGTTAAAATTTCACAGAGATACTTATGAAAACCGAACTTGCAACGCCACGTACACTTACATACACACACCTGTACATACACAGACGTATAGAAAAGGTATGACTTATATAGGTACATCAAAGTTAATGTTCCACTATAGCACCATTCGAGGTAGATAAAGCGAAGTACCAGTGTAGTACTGGGGTCGATTATTCTTCTATATCTCTTTCTTACTTCCTTTCTCCTACATTCTCTCCTTCTCTGGTAAATATCTCCTGTGATCAGATCTAGGGTAGAGATGGGATCAGTCAGCTTTTACAAAAAGCCCAAGACACCCCGAATATCAACGTGGGGTCACCAAGAGTCCCTCGCAAGCTATACGTCCCTACATACATACATAGCAACATCAGACAGATCCTTTATGTAGATCACTTTTACTCGATGATGGAAGACAAGTTTTCAGTGAGTCAGAAAGGAATATTTGCGATATGAAGGGAGAACCTCTCTGAATAAATACTAGATAGTTAAGATGCTACGTAAAGCAGGCGGTGACAACATCGAAGACCAGAGATGCCATGTGGAAATAGACATCAACATATAAATATACAAAGATAGGGGGACCTTATCATCATAGACACTTGGGCTTATGAATACAAACACAAATATATATTTATATACATACATAATTATATACATACATACATACATACATATATATACATCTGTGTGCGTGTGTGGCTCCTGCAGGACTAGAACGGTTTCATTCGGAAGAAATCAAGGGCTTTCCTGATGATTTTTCCGAATGAAATAGTTCTAGTCCTGTAGAAGCCATTTCTATTTTAAATTTTATTTATTAAGTATTTATAATCTGCTATGTAATGAGTACCTTACTTACTGTGGTTACCGCCGATTGAACCCGGGATAAACATATATATATATAGGGGTGTACGGTGTCCTCAAGTTAAGACTAAGTATTACGCCCGATGTCCCGACACACATCTTCGAGTAAATGTTGATTAATAAACAAACCGTGTATCTCACATGTAAGAGGGAAAGCCATAGCAAGTGTTGATGATAAGAGACGTGAAAATAATAATAATGATAGTGTTAAAATTATTAATAGTAGTAGTTGTAATAATAAAGTGAGGGGGACGACTTTATTATAAATACTTATGTACACACAAGCTTACACATTCGTACACGTACCTACATAAACGTTTATAAATAAAAAACGAAGCTGATGAAAAGAACATATATTACCGTATCGTGTTTGCAACGATACACTTGACGTTGAGTTCTTGAATCTGATCCCATTATTGCACACACAACACAAGCTGCCTGTTTAGAAACAATATTTCCAGGCAGCCATCTACTCACTAAGGTATGACAGTTGAAGGACATCACTGGATGTCGGCTAGTCGGTGCTACAGAGACAGCTTCAAATTAATATTTATAAACTTACTTTTGATTTTGGAAGATTAATTGAAGTGGTAACGTTCTTGCTTTTCTTAGTGATGCTGTTATTAGAAAGAGTCGACTTTGTCTTTCATAATTCAGGGTCTTTCATGAAGTAAATATTCATTTTATTTCTTAACGCCCTAGTATTGATTTGAACCTACAATGACTTCGTCTACAATAATGTTCACTAATTTCAAATCTGCCATACCTAAATCCTGTGTGCGACTTACAAATAAATTGTTAAATGTCACTTTTATATATTTACCAATGTAAGATTGGAACCTACAGTGATGTGTTTTGCAGTAATGTCCCGTAACTCCAACTAGATTGCGCTAAGCTTGTATAATTATTTCGTCCGAATAACAATGGTTTCGATCCCAGATCGCTACTGGTACAAGAAATAATATATCCCCAGCTAAATATTGAACCCCGTTACACACTGAACATACATTTATAATTCAATTTCTAATTTTTAAATGATATTACACCACCTTTGTGTTCTCGGTGGATATTAATTTACAATTTTATAGCAGAAAAATAGAGTACCAGTCATTTTATAGGTTCCATTTAATCGATCGGCTTCTCCCTATCAATCACTTGACATTTGCCAAACAGTATACGACAAATTTGAAATAAATTAAGTGTTTAATTAAGAAAAAGAATTATTGAAAGTAAGAAATTTTTATTGTTTGTTTACACTGCAATTACTGCTGAATGACTTATTTTTCTTACTATTTTCTACTGTAAGTGGCGGCTGCCACGATATTGGATTATTACTGAGGTTTACTGGATGGTGGCGTTTCCTTATTGTATTATTTTACGAACTGGATAACTTTCTAAATACCTGGAATAAATGTAAGAAACCTTTTTTTTGTATTTTTTCATCCTCAGAACAATCGTCATCTCTTCTTATATTTACATTTTCTTCCCCAATTCTGTATTTTGAAGTCCTTTCATTATTTTAAATATTTCTATCATGTCACTTGTTAGAATTACAACTTTGGAAGAGATTAATCAAAGTGTTTGTACTTGGTATAGTGAACTAATGTTGATATTTTCAAGTCTTGGTATTTATATGGAATAGTGTACTAATATTTAAATAGTCTTTATATTTTTGTCTTGTCTCACCTAAGATTTTTCTCATCTTCCTTCACGAGACAGATCCCTAAATAATTCTAGTGTCTTCTGTTTTCTTCTTCTCTGGGTTGCTTCAAGAGCCTCACCGTTTTTTCGGACGTCAGTTGACCATGGCCCAAAACAATATTCTCAGGGGTATCACACATATTCATCTAGAGTTTTAGATTTTTCAGCATTTAGCTAGGAAAAAGAATGTTTTATTATTTCTATTATCCGCCTCGCTGTTTTGCTTCAACATGGTTAGTCATCTTTCAATTGATATTCATACATATTCACAATTCTTCTTTGAGGGGTATAAGAAGCTCGTTTTTGCTCAACATTCGATACCAAAACGGGTTTCCTTTTTATACCTTCGTTGTACAAATATAATAATTAAAGTAGATATATATACAAGCCATGTATATATATAGCTGCTTATTAACTCTTTCCCCGAAACATTTCTTCAAAATAAGGTAAGACATATCCCGAAAAATATTATAAGGTGTCTCAATAATTATTCCATTTCAGTCAATTTCTCATTTCAGTTTTCTTTAGAAATGTGTTGGCGTGGAAGATAGATACATTTGTCCTTCTCATAGTAATTAGCTTGTCTCAAAATTGTTCGTATTGTTTCCCTGTTTAGTGTCACAAACTATCGTTAATTCAAGATTCTGCTCTAATGTAATAAATGTTACTTTTAAAAGACTGAAGCTCTCAATTTTTTCTTTCTCTTGTAAATTGATATCTAAAGAATAACAAATGTATGTGTTTTGTGATAGGAGAAAGAAACCACGGCCTTGTTTCCTCGCTATAGAAGGCTAACTGACAATGTCGTTCGTAGGCGTGACAAGTACACAACAACAGTGATGGTCACCTCTTACTGCCTTTTATATACCATGTTAACTGGAAAACTTGCCAAGTATGGATACACTCTCTCCTTATCAATATTGTCCGAGTCCGAGGACATTTTTTTCCCTGGTTAAGGAGTGGGATAAAATATTAGGGATCAATCTCTAGCAATAATTTAATTTTATATTTAACCAAAACTGTTATGTCGTCGTTGTTGTTATATTTTATAGTCGTGGTTTCAATGTTTATCAGGGGTTGTAGAATTAGTTTTATCTAATTATTATCAAACAAAAATGATGTATATATCGTCGTTGTACGTTGAAATCACATATATAGATTTATATACACACGAAGGATGGAGGGAAGACGGAATTGAAAACCATTATTGCTGAGCACAACATTGCAGGATCAAATATAACACACACGCACACATATATATATATATATAATCAGGTATGACCATTCATGAATGTCCCTGCAGATCATCAGGTTGTAGGATGAAATCAACCCTAGAGAAATAAGGTATATTTTACGGAAGCTCGCGAAGAATAAAGATGAAAGTGAACCATTTTGAATTAATATCATTGGGAAAGCCATGAAGGCCACTACATCAATTTTTCTTTTAAATAGAAAGTAGGTTTATAAATTTTAATTTTGATAGTATTTTTGTAGTTGTCTTCGTAGCATATTGGTAGGTGTTGGGACAGTGGTGATGCTGGTCTGGGGTTCAATCTCAGTCAGGAATTTCTAAAGAAATTTAATTTTTTTAGTTTTTCATAAAATAAACAAAAAATAGCAGTTGCAGAAATCTGACTGAGATCGAACTCCAGACTAGTATCTTCACCACCTCTAATACTTACCACTAGTCTACGGAGGCAGTTATAAAACTTACTGAAAATTAATATTTATAAACCTACTTTTTCAATTTTTTATAAAAACAAAATTTCTGTACAAGGTTTTCATGTACACCTGACAGAGATCGAACCCCTAATCAATATCACCACTGTCTCTAATGTCTACCACTAGACCACTGGGACGGTTATGAAATCGGAGTGAAAATTAATATTTATAAACTTACTTTTTAATGGTTTTTATTTTAGAAGTGGTAAAGTAAAAATTAATAATACCCATAATGTATGACCAGATAGATATTGAACCCTAGACGAGGATTTCACCGTTTCTAATACAGACCACTGGGCCAGAGAGAATGTACGAATTCGTATTGAAAATTAATATTTATAAAACTACATTTTGTTCGGAAGTAATTCAAATAAACTATTGTTTCAGACGATCCCGTAACAAGTTGAAAGCAGCAATTCTCTACTTAAACTTTAATTTGTACTCATAATAAATAAATAAACATATGTATTTATGTGTGTATACGTGTATATGCGTTGCTTTGATGCTATTTCTAGCATATTTATTGTTGTTTTTTATGAAAAATACAGAAACCGGAAGTGAATAGATTGAAAAATCTTTGGTCAAAATTCAGGCGAACTTTTTTAAACAAAAGGATTTTTTTTGTAAACAAACTTGAAATTTTTGCCAAGAAACATAACTCTTGCCTGACTTAAACGCAAAAATTGATGCAAAAACTTTGCGTTTGTGAAAATTATAGGGACTATACGAATTCGTTCTGAAAATTAATATTTATAAAACTATATTTTGTTCGGTTGAAAACTCGATGTAGTGGCGTTCATGGCTTTTTTGGGACGTCCTTGAATTCATAAAGTATATCTAGACTTTATTTTTCATTGCTCTAGGCTTGATTTGAACCTACAACAACTCCATCTGCAATAATGTCATACCTCATTCCAGCTTAGTACGTCGTGCCCGTAAATTGTTAAACGTGGTTCCGATATATACATGCAAGTAAGATTTGAACCTACAATGCTGTGCTTATTTTCTATTAATAAGTGTGTTTTATAAAAGAAAGTAAAGAAACAATTTAATGAAAGTAAAAAATTTATTTTATTCAGGAATGTATTCACTTCACTTCATTAACTGCTGAATAGTTCTCTTGTTTTTGTTTTTGTTTGTTCTTACCATTGTTTATTGTAAAATGGTGACTGTGATGAGATTGGATTATTACCAAGTTTTACTGTATGATGGCATTTCCTTATTGCATTATTTTGTTGTCAGTGGACAGCTCTCTAAATACCTGGAATAAACATAAGGTGTGTCTTTTACCTAACATTTCATTTAATATCCTATGTTCCAATGGATTACTTTTAAAATAAAACCAAGAAACAGGACAGGTAGACTCCATGAAAAGAGACCACAGAGATAAGGTAGGAATAATCTAAAATTAATTTTTAAAAAAAAAGACAATGTTTAAAGAAAGACAAACATTTTTCACGATATAATAAAACTAAACATGTAAAGTTAAGTGACCTCTCATTTATTTGCTCTAACTTTATTTTACTAATCTGTATTCTGTAGGCATATATTTTCGTTGGTGTACATTAGGATTTCGTTGATGAAAGTTTTCACTCGTCTTTAGATCTTTATTTCTTATAAAAGTTATAATACTCATCTCCTCTCATTAGATCTCTATTTTACTTCTGGAATACTGTGTTAATAATATCGAGATGAAAATATAAATGTTAAGTATTAAGATTGCCATGTATTACAATACAGTATATAAACAAGGGAATATGAGGAGGGGTAATCATTTAAAAACAGCTAACCCCACACTCTGTATATTTAGATTACCCCAGGGTGTCCCATGGGCGATTTTATATATACATACACAGACATATATACAAGTTATTGATGACAAGGGCGGGCTAGATCGATACAGAACGAACCTTAAGCTGATGAATAGCGAAATGCGCGCCACGAACCAATAAACGTAATGAAGGTGTACCCATTCGTCCTTGTTTTTATTATATATTTATTTATTTATTTCCACCTCGAGTTTCGACCGATAGATATTATGACCAATGGAAACATTGTTTCGTCCGTCCGATCTGACGAAGGTCGATCGACTGTCTATATATATATATATATATATATATATATATACATACATTCATATTTACTCACTTCTATGTAAATATATATACATATTAAAAACACATACCATATACCAGCTTAAAAACGATTGACTAATCATCAGGACACATGCTTGCTCTTGTTAAAATTTCACAGAGATACTTATGAAAACCGAACTTACATACACAGACGTATAGAAAAGGTATGACTTATATAGGTACATCAAAGTTAATGTTCCACTATAGCACCATTCGAGGTAGATAAAGCGAAGTACCAGTGTAGTACTGGGGTCGATTCTTCTTCTATATCTCTTTCTTACTTCCTTTCTCCTACATTCTCTCCTTCTCTGGTAAATATCTCCTGTGATCAGATCTAGGGTAGAGATGGGATCAGTCAGCTTTTACAAAAAACCCAAGACACCCCGAATATCAACGTGGGGTCACCAAGACTCCCTCGCAAGCTATACGTCTCTACATACATACATAGCAACATCAGACAGATCCTTTATGTAGATCACTTTTACTCGATGATGGAAGACAAGTTTTCAGTGAGTCAGAAAGGAATATTTGCGATATGAAGGGAGAACCTCTCTGAATAGATATTAGATAGTTAAGATGCTACGTAAAGCAGGCGAGGACCAGAGATGCCATGTGGAAATAGACATCGACATATAAATATACAAAGATAGGGGGACCTTATCATCATAGACACTTGGGCTTATGAATACATACATACCCACACACACGTATGTGTGTAAGTGTGGCTCCTGCAGGACTAGAACGGTTTCATTCGGAAGAAATCAAGGGCTTTCCTGATGATTTTTCCGAATGAAACAGTTGTAGTCCTGCAGAAGCCATTTATACCTAAATCCTGTGTGCGACTTACAAATAAATTGTTAAATGTCACTTTTATATATTTACCAATGTAAGATTGGAACCTACAGTGATGTGCTTGGCAGTAATGTCCCGTAACTCCAACTAGATTGCGCTAAGCTTGTATATTTATTTCGTCCGAATAACAATGGTTTCTATCCCAGTTCGCTACTGGTACAAGAAATAATTTAAAGAAATTCTATATCCCCAGCTAAATATTGAACCCCGTTACACACTGAACATACATTTATAACTCAATTTCTAATTTTTAAATGATATTACACCACCTTTGTGTTCTCGGTGGATATTAATTTACAATTTTATAGCAGAAAAATAGAGTACCAGTCATTTCTATAGGTTCAATTTAATCGATCGGCTTCTCCCCGTCAATCACTTGACAAACAAAGACACACAAACAGCATATATATGATACGACAAATTTGAAATAAATTACGTGTTTAAGAAAAAGAATTATTGAATGTAAGAGATTATAATTATTTAGTAATAATATTGTTATTGTTTGTTTTCACTGCATTAACTGCCGAGTGTGACTTTTGTTTTTCTTACTATTTTCTACCGTAAATTGCGGCTGAGACGTTATTGGAGTATTACTAAAGTTTACTGGATGATGGCGTTTCCTTATTGCACAAACAGTGGACATCGGAACATCCCTCTATATACCTGGGATAAATGTAAGGAGCATTGTTATGTTATACATAGAAATATAAGAAGAGATGACCATTGTACTATCATGTCACTCGTTAGAATTACAACTTGAGGAGATTAATCAAAGTGTTTATCCTTGGTATAGTGAACTAATGTTGATATGGAATAGTGTACTAATATTTAAATAGTCTTTATATTTTTATCCTGTCTCCCCTAAGATTTTAGATTTTTCAGCATTTAGTTAAGAAAAAGAACGTTTTATTATTTCCATTATCCGTCTCGCTGTTTTGCTTCATGGTTAGCCATCTTCCATATTCACAATTCTTCTGGGAGAAATGAGACAGAGATGAGGGAGAGAGGAGGGAGACGAGAGAAACAAGAAAGTCAGGAGAGAGAAACAAGAGAGAGAGGAAGGTGAGAGGAGGGAGAGAAGAGTGAAACAAGAGAGAGAAGAGGGAGGGAGAGAAGAGTGAAACAAGAGAGAGAAGAGGGAGGGAGGAGTGAAACAGGAGTGAAACAAGAGAGAGAGGATAGGGAGAGGAGGGAGAGGAGGGAGAGAGAAGTGAAACAAGAGGGAGGGAGGTGGGAGGGGTGAAACAAGAGGGAGAGAGAAGTGAAACAGGAGGAGGGAGAGAGGAGTGAAACAAGAGACAGAAGAGGGAGGGAGGAGTGAAACAAGAGAGAGGATAGAGAGAGGAGTGAAACAAGAGAGAGGAGGGAGAGAGGAGTGAAACAAGAGAGAGGAGGAGGAGAGGAAGGTGAGAGGAGTGAAACACGAGAGAAGAGGAATGAAACAAGAGAGGGGAGGGAGAGGAGTGAAACAAGAGAGAGGAGGGAGAGGAGGGAAACAAGATGATAGAGAGGAGTGAAACAAGAGAGAGGAGGGGGAGGGAGAGGAGTGAAACAAGAGAGAGGAGGGAGAGGAGGGAAACAAGATGATAGAGAGGAGTAAAACAAGAGAGAGGGAGAGAGGAGTGAAACAAGAGAGAGGAAGGTGAGAGGAGTGAAACACGAGGAGAGAAACAAGAGAGGAGAGGAGGGAGAGAGGAGTGAAAGAAGAGTGGGAGGGAGGAGTGAAACAAGAGAGGAGGGAGAGAGGAGTGAAACAAGAGGAGGGAGAGAGGAGTGAAACAAGAGAGGAGGGAAACAAGAGAGGATAGAGAGAGGAGTGAAACAAGAGGGAGAGAGGAGTTAAATGAGGGAAAGAGGAGTGAAAGAAGGGGGAGAGGAGTGAAAGAAGGGAGAGAGGAGGGAGAGAGAAGAGGGAGGAGTGAAACAAGAGAGAGGAGGGAGAGGAGTGAAACACAAGAGAGAGAGAGGAGGGAGAGAGGAGGGAAAGAGGAGTGAAAGGGAGAGAGAAGTGAAACAAGAGAGAGAGGAGGGAGAGAGGAGTGAAACAAGAGAGAGGAGGGAGAGAGAGAGAAGGGGGAGGGAGGAGTGAAACAAGAGAGAGAGGATAGAGAGAGGAGTGAAACAAGAGAGATGAGGGAGAGAGGAGTGAAACAAGAGAGAGAGGAGGGAGAGAGAAGAGGGAGGGAGGAGTGAAACAAGAGAGAGGAGGGAGAGGAGTGAAACAAGAGAGAGGGAGAGGAGGGAGAGGAGTGAAACACGAGAGAAGAGGAATGAAACAAGAGGAGGGAGGGAGGAGTGAAACAAGAGAGAGAGAGAGGAGGGAGAGGAGTGAAACAAGAGAGAGGGAGAGAGGAGGGAGAGAGGAGTGAAACACGAGAGAGAGAGGAGGGAGAGAGGAGTGAAACAAGAGAGAGAGGAGTGAAACAATAGAGAGAGGAGGGAGAGAGAAGAGGGAGTGAGGAGTGAAACGAGGGAGAGAGGAGGGAGAGGAGTGAAACAAGAGAGAGAGGAGGAAGAGAGTAGTGAAACAAGAGAGAAGAGGGAGGGAGGAGTGAAACAAGAGAGAGAGGAGGGAGAGAGGAGTGAAACAAGAGAGAGAGGAGGGAGAGAGGAGTGAAACAAGAGGGGAGGGAGAGAGTAGTGAAACAAGAGAGAGGGAGAGAGGAGTGAAACAAGAGAAAGGAGTGAAAGGAGTGAAACAAGAGAAAGGAGTGAAAGGAGGGAAAGAGGAGTGAAACACGAGAGAGAGGAGGGAGAGAGAAGTGAAACAAGAGAGAGGAGGGAGAGGAGAGGAGGAAGGAGTGAAACAAGAGAGAGAAGAGGGAGAGAGAAGAGGGAGGGAGGGAGGAGTGAAACAGAGAGAGGAGGGAGAGGAGTGAAACAAGAGAGGAGTGAAACAAGAGAGAAGAGGGAGAGAGGAGTGAAACAAGAGAGGGAGGAGAGAGAGGAGTGAAGGGGAGGGAGAGAGGAGGGAAACAAGGGAGAGGGGAGGGAGAGAGGTGTGAAACACGAGAGAAGAGGGAGAGAGGAGTGAAGCAAGAGAGAGGGGAGGGAGGGGAGAGAGGAGTGAAACAAGAGAGAGGAGGGAGGGAGGAGGGAAACAAGAGAGAGGAGGGAGGGAGGAGGGAAACAAGAGAAGAGGGAGAGAGGAGTGAAACAAGAGGGAGAGAGGAGGGAGAGAGGAGTGAAAGAAGAGAGAGAGAGGAGTGAAGGGAGAGAGGAGGGAGAGGGGAGTGAAACAAGAGAGAGAGGATGGAGAGAGTAGTGAAACAGGAGAGAGGGGAGGGAGGGAAGGGAGAGGGGGAGGGAGAGAGGAGTGAAACAGAGATGAGGGAGAGAGGAGTGAAACAAGAGAGAGAGGAGGGAGAGTGGAGTGAAACAAGAGAGAGAGGAGGGAGGGAGAAGTGAAACGAGAGAGAGGAGGGAGAGAATAGAGAGAGGAGAGAGACTTACCTTTTTGTGATGTCAAATAAAGTTTGACAGTACTTTTAGATTTTACAATTAAAGGAATGGTTCGACATGATAACTACACAAGATAGAAAATATACAGAAACTAATATAATTCTTTCTACTTTTGGCACAAGCCCAGCAATTACCCACAGGTAATTTATTTTATCGACCCCGTAAGAATGAAAGACAGTTAACCTCGGCCGGATTTGAACTCAGAATGGAAAGGGGCGTAATTCTATGCTCCAAAGCATGGCGTCCGACGGTGTAGTGTGGTAATATGTTTGGTGTGGTGTGTAGAGTATAATGTGTAGTGAGTGATGTGTATGGCGTGGTGTGTGGTGAGTGATGTGTATGGCGTGGTGTGTGAGTACATGTGTGGAGTATGTGGTGTGTAACGAGGGTGTGGTGTAATTGTGTGTATGTGTGAGTGTTTAATGTGCTGTGTTAATGAGTGGACTGGAGTAAAAAGGAGTCACACAATCTTTAAAATACCCTAAATTAACTTGCCCTAATTACTATATATACTCAATTATAAGCCGATCCCTTTTATATTTGAGAAATAGGACAGAATTCAAACCCCATTTATAAGCCATGGTGGCTAATCAACAGACGACAGTTTTGAAATTCTCATGAGTGGAGAATATATTCATGAAGTTTTAATATTTTGATATTTAAAATGTTTTAAGTGTCATTTAGAGTATAGTTTTTATTTCACTTCTTTATGTAATGAGTTACCATTTTCTGATTGATTTCAAGGCCAAATTCATTAAAATCATCAGATATAATAGCAAATATAAATTTCACCTCCAAAGTGAAACTGGTGTAATATATCCACCTCCAAAGTGAAACTGGTGTAATATTCCAATGTGAAACTGGTGAAATATTCACCTCCAAAGTGAAACTGGTGTAATATATTCACCTGCAAAGTGAAACTGGTGTAATATTGCAAAGTGAAACTGGTGTAATATTTACCTCCAACGTGTAAAATGGTGTAATATTCCAAAGTGAAACTGGTGTAATATTCTAAAGTGAAACTGGTGTAATATTCACCTCCAAAGTGTAAACTGGTGTAATATATCCACATCGAAACACGAGAGAGAAGAGGGAGAGAGGAGGGGGAGAGGAGTGAAACAAGAGGGGAGGAGGGAGAGAGGAATGAAACAAGAGAGAGGAGGGAGAGGAGTGAAACAAGAGAGAGGGAGAGGAGTGAAACAAGAGAGAGGGAGAGGAGTGAAACAAGAGAGAGGGAGAGGAGTGAAACAAGAGAGAGAGGAGGGAGCGAGAAGTGAAACAAGAGAGAGAGGAGGGAGAGAGAAGTGAAACAATGGAGAGAGGAGTGAAACACGAAAGAGAAGAGAGGAATGAAACAAGAGAGAGAGAGGAGTGAAAGGAGGGAAAGAGGAGTGAAAGGGTGAGGGGGGAGAGAAGAGGGAGGGAGGAGTGAAACAAGAGAGAGAGGAGGGAGAGAGAAGGGAGAGAGAAGAGGGAGGGAGGAGTGAAACAAGAGAGGAGGGAGAGGAGTGAAAGAGGAGGGAGAGGAGTGAAACAAGAGAGAGGAGGGAGAGAGGAGTGAAAGGAGGGAAAGAGGAGTGAAACACGAGAGAGAGAGGAGGGAGAGAGAAGAGGGGGGAGGAGTGAAATAAGAGAGGTAGGAGAGGAGTGAAACAAGAGTGAAAGGAGGGAGAGAGGAGTGAAACAAGAGAGGATAGAGAGAGAAGGGAGGGAGGAGTGAAACAAGAGAGAGAGGAGGAGGAGTGAAACAAGAGAGAGAGGAGGGAGAGAGAAGAGGGAGAGAGGAGTAAAACAAGAGAGGAGTGAAACAAGGGAGAGAGGAGTGAAACGAGAGAGAGGGGAGAGAGGAGTGAAACAAGAGAGAGGGGAGAGGGGAGTGAAACAAGAGAGAGGGGAGGGAGAGGAGGGAGGGAGGAGTGAAACAAGAGAGAAGAGTGAGAGAGGAATGAAACAAAAGAGGGAGAGAGGAGTGAAACAAGAGAGAAGAGGGGGAGAGGAGGGAGAGAGGAGTCAAAGAAGAGAGAGGAGTGAAACAAGAGTGAAAGGAGGGAGAGAGGAGTGAAAGGAGGGAGAGAGGAGTGAAACACGAGAGAGAGAAGTGAAACAAGAGAGAGAGAGGAGGGAAAGAGGAGTGAAACAAGAGAGGAGGGAGAGAGGAGTGAAAGACAAGAGAGGGAGAGGAGTGAAACAAGAGAGAGAGGAGGGAGAGAGAAGAGGGGGAGAGGAGTGAAACAAGAGAGAGGAGGGAGAGAGAAGAGGGAGGGAGGAGTGAAACAAGAGAGAGAGGAGTGAAACAAGAGAGAGGAGGGAGAGAGGAAGGAGTGAAACAAGTGAGACAGGGAAACAAGAGAGGGGAGGAGGGAGAGAGGCGAGAGAAGAGGGAGGGAGGAGTGAAACGAGAGAGGAGGGAGAGGAGTGAAACAAGAGAGATGAGGGAGAGAGGAGTGAAACAAGAGAGGAGGGAGAGGAGTGAAACAAGAGAGAGAGGAAGGTGAGGAGTGAAACACGAGAGAAGAGGAATGAAACAAGAGAGAGAGGGGGGAGGGAGGAGTGAAACAAGAGAGAGGAGGGAGAGGAGTGAAACAAGATGATAGAGAGAGGAGTGAAACAAGAGAGAGGGAGAGAGGAGGGAAAGAAGAGAGAGAGGGAGAGAGGAGGGAAAGAAGAGAGAGAGGAAGGTGAGAGGAGTGAAACACGAGAGGAGGGAAAGAGGAGGGAGAGAGGAGTGAAACAAGAGAGGAGAGGAGGGGGAGAGAGGGGAGGAGAGAGAGGGGAGGAGAGAGAGGGGAGGGAGTAGGGAAAGAAGAGAGAGAGGAGTGAAAGGAGAGAGAGCGGGGGGAGAGAGGAGTGAAAGAAGAGTGGGAGGGAGGAGTGAAACAAGAGAGAGGAAGGTGAGGAGTGAAACACGAGAGAAGAGGAATGAAACAAGAGAGAGAGGGGGGAGGGAGGAGTGAAACAAGAGAGAGGAGGGAGAGGAGTGAAACAAGATGATAGAGAGAGGAGTGAAACAAGAGAGAGGGAGAGAGGAGGGAAAGAAGAGAGAGAGGAAGGTGAGAGGAGTGAAACACGAGAGAGGAGGGAAAGAGGAGGGAGAGAGGAGTGAAACAAGAGAGGAGAGGAGGGGGAGAGAGGGGAGGAGAGAGGGGAGGGAGTAGGGAAAGAAGAGTGAGAGGAGTGAAAGGAGAGAGAGCGGGGGGAGAGAGGAGTGAAAGAAGAGTGGGAGGGAGGAGTGAAACAAGAGAGAGGAGGGAGGAGTGAAACAAGAGAGAGGAGGGAGAGAGGAGTGAAACAAGAGAGAGAAGAGGGAGGGAGGAGTGAAACGAGGGAGGGAGGAGTGAAACAAGAGAGAGAGGAGGGAGAGAGAAGAGGGAGGGAGGAGTGAAACAAGAGTGAGGAGGGAGAGGAGTGAAACAAGAGAGGAGTGAAACAAGAGAGAGGAGGGAGGGAGGAGGGAGTGAAACAAGAGAGAGGAGGGAGGGAGGAGGGAAACAAGAGAAGAGGGAGAGAGGAGTGAAACAAGAGAGAAGAGGGAGAGAGGAGGGAGAGAGGAGTGAGAGGAGGGAGAGAGGAGTGAAAGAAGAGAGAGAGGAGTGAAAGAAGAGAGGAGGGAGAGGGGAGTGAAACAAGAGAGAGGAGGGAGAGAGTAGTGAAACAGGAGAGAGGAGGGAGGGAGAAGTGAAACGAGAGAGAGAATAGAGAGAGGAGAGAGGAGGGAGACTTACCTTTTTTGTGATGTCAAATAAAGTTTGACAGTACTTTTAGATTTTACAATTATAGGAATGGTTCGACATGATAACTACACAAGATAGAAAATATACAGAAAATATAATTCTTTCTACTTTTGGCACAAGCCCAGCAATTACCCACAGGTAATTTATTTTATCGACCCCGTAAGAATGAAAGACAGTTAACCTCGGCCGGATGTGAACTCAGAATGGAAAGGGGCGTAATTCTATGCTCCAAAGCATGGCGTCCGACGGTGTAGTGTGGTGATATGTTTGGTGTGGTGTGTAGAAGGTAATGTACGTTGTGTAGTGTGTAGAGTATAATGTGAGGTGTGTGAGTACATGTGTGGAGTATGTGGTGTGTAACGAGGGTGTGGTGTAATTGTGTGTATGTGTGAGTGTTTAATGTGCTGTGTTAATGAGTGGACTGGAGTAAAAAGGAGTCACACAATCTTTAAAAGACCCTAAATTAACTTACCCTAATTACTATATATACTCAATTATAAGCCGATCCCTTTTTTATTTCAGAAATAGGACAGAATCCAAACCCCATTTATAAGCCATGGTGGCTAATCAACAGACGACAGTTTTGAAATTCTCATGAGTGGAGAATATATTCATGAAGTTTTAATATTTTGATATTTAAAATGTTTTAAGTGTCATTTAGAGTATAGTTTTTATTTCACTTCTTTATGTAATGAGTTACCATTTTCTGATTGATTTCAAGGCCAAATTCATTAAAATCATCAGATATAATAGCAAATATAAATTTCACCTCCAAAGTGAAACTGGTGTAATATTCACCTCCAGAGTGTAAACTGGTGAAATATTTTCACCTCCAAAGTAAAACTGGTGTAATATTCCAAAGTGAAACAAGAGTGAAAGGAGGGAGAGAGGAGTGAAACACGAGAGAGAGGAGGGAGAGAGAAGTGAAACAAGAGAGAGAGAGAGGAGGGAGAGAGAAGTGAAACAAGAGAGAGAGGAGGGAGAGAGAAGTGAAACAAGAGAGAGAGGAGGGAAAGAGGAGTGAAAGGGAGAGAGGAGTGAAACAAGAGAGAGAAGAGGGAGGGAGGAGTGAAACAAGAGAGAGGAGGGAGAGAGGAGGGAGGGAGAGGAGTGAAACAAGAGAGAGAGGAGGGAGAGAGAAGAGGGAGGGAGGAGTGAAACAAGAGAGAGAGGAGGGAGAGAGAAGAGGGAGGGAGGAGTGAAACAAGAGAGAGAGGAGGGAGAGAGAAGGGAGGGAGGAGTGAAACAAGAGAGAGGAGTGAAACAAGAGAGAGGAGGAAGAGTGAAAGAGGAGGGAGAGAGGAGTGAAACAAGTGAGAGAGGGAAACAAGAGAGGGGAGGAGGGAGAGAGGCGAGAGAAGAGGGAGGGAGGAGTGAAACGAGAGAGGAGGGAGAGGAGTGAAACGAGAGATGAGAGAGAGAGGAGGGAAAGAGGAGTGAAACAAGAGAGAGAGGATGGAGGGAGAAGAGGGGGGGAGGAGTGAAACAAGAGAGAGAGGAGGGAGAGAGAAGAGGGAGTGAAACAAGAGTGAAAGGAGGGAAAGAGGAGTGAAAGAAGGGAGAGAGAGAGGAGGGAGGAGTGAAACAAGAGAGAGAGGAGGGAGAGAGAAGGGAGAGAGAAGAGGGAGGGAGGAGTGAGAGAAGAGGGAGGGAGGAGTGAAACAAGAGAGGAGGGAGAGGAGTGAAAGAGGAGGGAGAGGAGTGAAACAAGAGAGAGGAGGGAGAGAGGAGTGAAAGGAGCGAAAGAGGAGTGAAACACGAGAGAGAGAGGAGGGAGAGAGAAGAGGGGGAGGAGTGAAATAAGAGAGGTAGGAGAGGAGTGAAACAAGAGTGAAAGGAGGGAGAGAGGAGTGAAACAAGAGAGGATAGAGAGAGAAGGGAGGGAGGAGTGAAACAAGAGAGAGAGGAGGAGGAGTGAAACAAGAGAGAGAGGAGGGAGAGAGAAGAGGGAGAGAGGAGTAAAACAAGAGAGGAGTGAAACAAGGGAGAGAGGAGTGAAACGAGAGAGAGGGGAGAGAGGAGTGAAACAAGAGAGAGGGGAGAGAAACAAGAGAGAGGGGAGGGAGAGGAGGGAGGGAGGAGTGAAACAAGAGAGAAGAGTGAGAGAGGAATGAAACAAAAGAGGGAGAGAGGAGTGAAACAAGAGAGAAGAGGGGGAGAGGAGGGAGAGAGGAGTCAAAGAAGAGAGAGAGGAGTGAAACAGGGAGAGAGGAGTGAAACAAGAGTGAAAGGAGGGAGAGAGGAGTGAAAGGAGGGAGAGAGGAGTGAAACACGAGAGAGAGAAGTGAAACAAGAGAGAGAGAGGAGGGAAAGAGGAGTGAAACAAGAGAGGAGGGAGAGAGGAGTGAAAGACAAGAGAGGGAGAGGAGTGAAACAAGAGAGAGAGGAGGGAGAGAGAAGAGGGGGAGAGGAGTGAAACAAGAGAGAGGAGGGAGAGAGAAGAGGGAGGGAGGAGTGAAACAAGAGAGAGAGGAGTGAAACAAGAGAGAGGAGGGAGAGAGGAAGGAGTGAAACAAGTGAGACAGGGAAACAAGAGAGGGGAGGAGGGAGAGAGGCGAGAGAAGAGGGAGGGAGGAGTGAAACGAGAGAGGAGGGAGAGGAGTGAAACAAGAGAGATGAGGGAGAGAGGAGTGAAACAAGAGAGGAGGGAGAGGAGTGAAACAAGAGAGAGAGGAAGGTGAGGAGTGAAACACGAGAGAAGAGGAATGAAACAAGAGAGAGAGGGGGGAGGGAGGAGTGAAACAAGAGAGAGGAGGGAGAGGAGTGAAACAAGAGAGAGGGAGAGAGGAGGGAAAGAAGAGAGAGAGGGAGAGAGGAGGGAAAGAAGAGAGAGAGGAAGGTGAGAGGAGTGAAACACGAGAGGAGGGAAAGAGGAGGGAGAGAGGAGTGAAACAAGAGAGGAGAGGAGGGGGAGAGAGGGGAGGAGAGAGAGGGGAGGGAGTAGGGAAAGAAGAGAGAGAGGAGTGAAAGGAGAGAGAGCGGGGGGAGAGAGGAGTGAAAGAAGAGTGGGAGGGAGGAGTGAAACAAGAGAGAGGAAGGTGAGGAGTGAAACACGAGAGAAGAGGAATGAAACAAGAGAGAGAGGGGGGAGGGAGGAGTGAAACAAGAGAGAGGAGGGAGAGGAGTGAAACAAGATGATAGAGAGAGGAGTGAAACAAGAGAGAGGGAGAGAGGAGGGAAAGAAGAGAGAGAGGAAGGTGAGAGGAGTGAAACACGAGAGAGGAGGGAAAGAGGAGGGAGAGAGGAGTGAAACAAGAGAGGAGAGGAGGGGGAGAGAGGGGAGGAGAGAGGGGAGGGAGTAGGGAAAGAAGAGTGAGAGGAGTGAAAGGAGAGAGAGCGGGGGGAGAGAGGAGTGAAAGAAGAGTGGGAGGGAGGAGTGAAACAAGAGAGAGGAGGGAAACAAGAGAGAGAAGAGGGAGGGAGGAGTGAAACGAGGGAGGGAGGAGTGAAACAAGAGAGAGAGGAGGGAGAGAGAAGAGGGAGGGAGGAGTGAAACAAGAGTGAGGAGGGAGAGGAGTGAAACAAGAGAGGAGTGAAACAAGAGAGAAGGGGGAGGGAGGAGGGAGTGAAACAAGAGAGAGGAGGGAGGGAGGAGGGAAACAAGAGAAGAGGGAGAGAGGAGTGAAACAAGAGAGAAGAGGGAGAGAGGAGGGAGAGAGGAGTGAGAGGAGGGAGAGAGGAGTGAAAGAAGAGAGAGAGGAGTGAAAGAAGAGAGGAGGGAGAGGGGAGTGAAACAAGAGAGAGGAGGGAGAGAGTAGTGAAACAGGAGAGAGGAGGGAGGGAGAAGTGAAACGAGAGAGAGAATAGAGAGAGGAGAGAGGAGGGAGACTTACCTTTTTTGTGATGTCAAATAAAGTTTGACAGTACTTTTAGATTTTACAATTATAGGAATGGTTCGACATGATAACTACACATGTTAGAAAATATACAGAAAATATAATTCTTTCTACTTTTGGCACAAGCCCAGCAATTACCCACAGGTAATTTATTTTATCGACCCCGTAAGAATGAAAGACAGTTAACCTCGGCCGGATGTGAACTCAGAATGGAAAGGGGCGTAATTCTATGCTCCAAAGCATGGCGTCCGACGGTGTAGTGTGGTGATATGTTTGGTGTGGTGTGTAGAAGGTAATGTACGTTGTGTAGTGTGTAGAGTATAATGTGAGGTGTGTGAGTACATGTGTGGAGTATGTGGTGTGTAACGAGGGTGTGGTGTAATTGTGTGTATGTGTGAGTGTTTAATGTGCTGTGTTAATGAGTGGACTGGAGTAAAAAGGAGTCACACAATCTTTAAAAGACCCTAAATTAACTTACCCTAATTACTATATATACTCAATTATAAGCCGATCCCTTTTTTATTTCAGAAATAGGACAGAATCCAAACCCCATTTATAAGCCATGGTGGCTAATCAACAGACGACAGTTTTGAAATTCTCATGAGTGGAGAATATATTCATGAAGTTTTAATATTTTGATATTTAAAATGTTTTAAGTGTCATTTAGAGTATAGTTTTTATTTCACTTCTTTATGTAATGAGTTACCATTTTCTGATTGATTTCAAGGCCAAATTCATTAAAATCATCAGATATAATAGCAAATATAAATTTCACCTCCAAAGTGAAACTGGTGAAATATTTTCACCTCCAAAGTAAAACTGGTGTAATATTCCAAAGTGAAACAAGAGTGAAAGGAGGGAGAGAGGAGTGAAACACGAGAGAGAGGAGGGAGAGAGAAGTGAAACAAGAGAGAGAGAGAGGAGGGAGAGAGAAGTGAAACAAGAGAGAGAGGAGGGAGAGAGAAGTGAAACAAGAGAGAGAGGAGGGAAAGAGGAGTGAAAGGGAGAGAGGAGTGAAACAAGAGAGAGAAGGGAGAGAGAAGAGGGAGGGAGGAGTGAAACAAGAGAGAGGAGGGAGAGAGGAGGGAGAGAGGAGGGAGGGAGAGGAGTGAAACAAGAGAGAGAGGAGGGAGAGAGAAGAGGGAGGGAGGAGTGAAACAAGAGAGAGAGGAGGGAGAGAGAAGAGGGAGGGAGGAGTGAAACAAGAGAGAGAGGAGGGAGAGAGAAGGGAGGGAGGAGTGAAACAAGAGAGAGGAGTGAAACAAGAGAGAGGAGGAAGAGTGAAAGAGGAGGGAGAGAGGAGTGAAACAAGTGAGAGAGGGAAACAAGAGAGGGGAGGAGGGAGAGAGGCGAGAGAAGAGGGAGGGAGGAGTGAAACGAGAGAGGATGGAGAGGAGTGAAACGAGAGATGAGAGAGAGAGGAGGGAGAGAGGAGTGAAACAAGAGAGAGGAGGAAGAGGAGTGAAACAAGAGAGAGAGGATGGAGGGAGAAGAGGGAGGGAGGAGTGAAACAAGAGAGAGAGGAGGGAGAGAGAAGAGGGAGTGAAACAAGAGTGAAAGGAGGGAAAGAGGAGTGAAAGAAGGGAGAGAGAGAGGAGGGAGGAGTGAAACAAGAGAGAGGAGGGAGAGAGAAGAGGGAGGGAGGAGTGAAACAAGAGAGGATAGAGGATAGAGAGAGGAGTGAAACAAGAGAGGATAGAGAGAGGAGTGAAACAAGAGAGAGGAGGGAGAGAGAAGGGAGGGAGAGGAGTGAAACAAGAGAGAGAGGAGGGAGAGAGGGGGGAGGGAGAGGAGTGAAACAAGAGAGAGAGGGGGAGGGAGAGGAAGGAGTGAAACAAGAGAGAGGAGGGAAAGAGGAGTGAAAGAAGGGGGAGGGGAGTGAAACACGAGAGAGAGAAGTGAAACAAGAGAGAGAGAAGTGAAACAAGAGAGAGAGGAGGGAGGGAGGAGTTAGAGAAGAGGGAGGGAGGAGTTAGAGAAGAGGGAGGGAGGAGTGAGAGAAGAGGGAGGGAGGAGTGAAACAAGAGAGAGGAGGGAGAGAGAAGAGGGAGCGAGGAGTGAAACAAGAGAGAGAGGAAGGTGAGAGGAATGAAACACGAGAGAAGAGGAATGAAACAAGAGAGAGGAGGGAGAGAGGAGTGAAACAGGAGTGAAAGGAGGGAAAGAGGAGTGAAAGACGAGAGAGAGGAGGGAGAGAGAAGTGAAACAAGAGAGAGGAGGGAGAGAGAAGAGGGAGGGAGGAGTGAAACAAGAGAGAGAGTAGGGAGAGAGAAGAGGGAGGGAGGAGTGAAACGAGAGAGGAGGGAGAGGAGGGAAAGAGGAGTGAAAGGATGGAAAGAGGAGTGAAAGGAGGGAGAGAGAGAGGAGTGAAAGAAGGGAGAGAGGGGGAGGGAGAGGAAGGAGTGAAACAAGAGAGAGGAGGGAAAGAGGAGTGAAAGAAGGGAGAGGGGAGTGAAACACGAGAGAGAGAGAAGTGAAACAAGAGGAGGGATAGAGAAGTGAAACAAGAGAGAGAAGTGAAACAAGAGAGAGAGGAGGGAGGGAGGAGTTAGAGAAGAGGGAGGGAGGAGTGAAACAAGAGAGAGAGGAGGGAGAGAGAAGAGGGAGGGAGGAGTGAATCAAGAGAGAGGAGGGAGAGAGAAGAGGCAGCGAGGAGTGAAACACTAGAGAGAGGAGGGAGAGAGAAGTGAAACAAGAGAGAGGAGGGAGAGAGAAGAGGGAGGGAGGAGTGAAACAAGAGAGAGAGGATAGATAGAGGAGAGGAGTGAAAGGAGGGAAAGAGGAGTGAAACACGAGAGAGAGGAGGGAGAGAGAAGAGGGAGGGAGGAGTGAAACAAGAGAGAGAGGAGGGAGAGTAGTGAAAGGAGGGAGAGAGAGGGAGAGAGGAGGGAGAGGAGTGAAAGAGGGAGAGGAGTGAAAGGAGTGAAACAAGAGAGAGGAGGGAGAGAGGAGTGAAACAAGAGAAAGGAGGGAGAGGAGAGGAGGAAGGAGTGAAACAAGAGTGAAAGGAGGGAAAGAGGAGTGAAAGAAGGGAGAGAAACACGAGAGAAAGAGGAGGGAGAGAGGAGGGAGAGAGAAGTGAAACAAGCCAGAGAGGAGGGAGAGAGAAGAGGGAGGGAGAGAGAGGAGGGAGGAGGGAGGGAGGAGGGAGGGAGAAGTGAAACAAGAGAGAGGAGGGAGAAGTGAAACAAGAGAGAGAAGAGGGAGGGAGGAGTGAAACGAGGGAGGGAGGAGTGAAACAAGAGAGAGAGGGGGGAGAGAGAAGAGGGCGGGAGGAGTGAAACAAGAGGGAGGGAGGAGTGAAACAAGAGGGAGGAGTGAAACAAGAGGGAGGGAGGAGTGAAACAAGAGAGTGAGGAGGGAGAGGAGTGAAACATGAGAGAAGAGGGAGAGAGGAGTGAAACAAGAGAGGGAGGAGAGAGGAGTGAAGGGAGAGAGGAGGGAAACAAGGGAGAGGGGAGGGAGAGAGGAGGGAAACAAGGGAGAGGGGAGGGAGAGTGGAGTGAAACAAGAGAGAGGAGGGAGAGAGAAGAGGGAGGGAAGAGTGAAACAAGAGAGACAGGAGGGAGGAGTGAAACAAGAGAGAGAGGAGTGAAACAAGAGAGAAGAGGGAGAGAGGAGGGAGAGGGGAGTGAAACAGGAGGGAGAGAGGAGTGAAACAAGAGTGAAAGGAGGGAGAGAGGAGTGAAAGGAGGGAGAGAAACACGAGAGAAAGGAGGGAGAGAGGAGGGAGAGAGAAGTGAAACAAGAGAGAGAGGAGGGAGAGAGAAGAGGGAGGGAGAGAGAGGAGGGAGGGAGGAGGGATGGAGAAGTGAAACAAGAGAGAGGAGGGAGAAGTGAAACAAGAGAGAGGAGGGAGAGGAGGAAGGAGTGAAACAAGAGAGAGAAGAGGGAGGGAGGAGTGAAACGAGGGAGGGAGGAGTGAAACAAGAGAGAGAGGGAGGAGTGAAACAAGAGGGAGGGAGGAGTGAAACAAGAGGGAGGGAGGAGTGAAACAAGAGAGAAGGGAGGAGTGAAACAAGAGAGAAGGGGGAGGGAGGAGAGAGTGAAACAAGAGAGAAGAGGGAGAGAGGAGTGAAACAAGAGAGGGAGGAGAGAGAGGAGTGAAGGGAGAGAGGAGGGAAACAAGGGAGAGGGGAGGGAAAGAGGAGGGAGGAGGGAAACAAGGGAGAGGGGAGGGAGAGAGGAGTGTAACAAGAGAGAGAGGAGGGAGAGAGTAGTGAAACAGGAGAGAGGAGGGAGGGAGAAGTGAAACGAGAGAGAGAATAGAGAGAGGAGAGAGGAGGGAGACTTACCTTTTTTGTGATGTCAAATAAAGTTTGACAGTACTTTTAGATTTTACAATTATAGGAATGGTTCGACATGATAACTACACATGTTAGAAAATATACAGAAAATATAATTCTTTCTACTTTTGGCACAAGCCCAGCAATTACCCACAGGTAATTTATTTTATCGACCCCGTAAGAATGAAAGACAGTTAACCTCGGCCGGATGTGAACTCAGAATGGAAAGGGGCGTAATTCTATGCTCCAAAGCATGGCGTCCGACGGTGTAGTGTGGTGATATGTTTGGTGTGGTGTGTAGAAGGTAATGTACGTTGTGTAGTGTGTAGAGTATAATGTGAGGTGTGTGAGTACATGTGTGGAGTATGTGGTGTGTAACGAGGGTGTGGTGTAATTGTGTGTATGTGTGAGTGTTTAATGTGCTGTGTTAATGAGTGGACTGGAGTAAAAAGGAGTCACACAATCTTTAAAAGACCCTAAATTAACTTACCCTAATTACTATATATACTCAATTATAAGCCGATCCCTTTTTTATTTCAGAAATAGGACAGAATCCAAACCCCATTTATAAGCCATGGTGGCTAATCAACAGACGACAGTTTTGAAATTCTCATGAGTGGAGAATATATTCATGAAGTTTTAATATTTTGATATTTAAAATGTTTTAAGTGTCATTTAGAGTATAGTTTTTATTTCACTTCTTTATGTAATGAGTTACCATTTTCTGATTGATTTCAAGGCCAAATTCATTAAAATCATCAGATATAATAGCAAATATAAATTTCACCTCCAAAGTGAAACTGGTGAAATATTTTCACCTCCAAAGTAAAACTGGTGTAATATTCCAAAGTGAAACAAGAGTGAAAGGAGGGAGAGAGGAGTGAAACACGAGAGAGAGGAGGGAGAGAGAAGTGAAACAAGAGAGAGAGAGAGGAGGGAGAGAGAAGTGAAACAAGAGAGAGAGGAGGGAGAGAGAAGTGAAACAAGAGAGAGAGGAGGGAAAGAGGAGTGAAAGGGAGAGAGGAGTGAAACAAGAGAGAGAAGGGAGAGAGAAGAGGGAGAGAAGAGGGAGGGAGGAGTGAAACAAGAGAGAGGAGGGAGAGAGGAGGGAGAGAGGAGGGAGGGAGAGGAGTGAAACAAGAGAGAGAGGAGGGAGAGAGAAGAGGGAGGGAGGAGTGAAACAAGAGAGAGAGGAGGGAGAGAGAAGAGGGAGGGAGGAGTGAAACAAGAGAGAGAGGAGGGAGAGAGAAGGGAGGGAGGAGTGAAACAAGAGAGAGGAGTGAAACAAGAGAGAGGAGGAAGAGTGAAAGAGGAGGGAGAGAGGAGTGAAACAAGTGAGAGAGGGAAACAAGAGAGGGGAGGAGGGAGAGAGGCGAGAGAAGAGGGAGGGAGGAGTGAAACGAGAGAGGATGGAGAGGAGTGAAACGAGAGATGAGAGAGAGAGGAGGGAGAGAGGAGTGAAACAAGAGAGAGGAGGAAGAGGAGTGAAACAAGAGAGAGAGGATGGAGGGAGAAGAGGGAGGGAGGAGTGAAACAAGAGAGAGAGGAGGGAGAGAGAAGAGGGAGTGAAACAAGAGTGAAAGGAGGGAAAGAGGAGGGAAAGAGGAGTGAAAGAAGGGAGAGAGAGAGGAGGGAGGAGTGAAACAAGAGAGAGGAGGGAGAGAGAAGAGGGAGGGAGGAGTGAAACAAGAGAGGATAGAGGATAGAGAGAGGAGTGAAACAAGAGAGGATAGAGAGAGGAGTGAAACAAGAGAGAGGAGGGAGAGAGAAGGGAGGGAGAGGAGTGAAACAAGAGAGAGAGGGGGGAGGGAGAGGAGTGAAACAAGAGAGAGAGGGGGAGGGAGAGGAAGGAGTGAAACAAGAGAGAGGAGGGAAAGAGGAGTGAAAGAAGGGGGAGGGGAGTGAAACACGAGAGAGAGAAGTGAAACAAGAGAGAGAGAAGTGAAACAAGAGAGAGAGGAGGGAGGGAGGAGTTAGAGAAGAGGGAGGGAGGAGTTAGAGAAGAGGGAGGGAGGAGTGAGAGAAGAGGGAGGGAGGAGTGAAACAAGAGAGAGGAGGGAGAGAGAAGAGGGAGCGAGGAGTGAAACAAGAGAGAGAGGAAGGTGAGAGGAATGAAACACGAGAGAAGAGGAATGAAACAAGAGAGAGGAGGGAGAGAGGAGTGAAACAGGAGTGAAAGGAGGGAAAGAGGAGTGAAAGACGAGAGAGAGGAGGGAGAGAGAAGTGAAACAAGAGAGAGGAGGGAGAGAGAAGAGGGAGGGAGGAGTGAAACAAGAGAGAGAGTAGGGAGAGAGAAGAGGGAGGGAGGAGTGAAACGAGAGAGGAGGGAGAGGAGGGAAAGAGGAGTGAAAGGATGGAAAGAGGAGTGAAAGGAGGGAGAGAGAGAGGAGTGAAAGAAGGGAGAGAGGGGGAGGGAGAGGAAGGAGTGAAACAAGAGAGAGGAGGGAAAGAGGAGTGAAAGAAGGGAGAGGGGAGTGAAACACGAGAGAGAGAGAAGTGAAACAAGAGGAGGGATAGAGAAGTGAAACAAGAGAGAGAAGTGAAACAAGAGAGAGAGGAGGGAGGGAGGAGTTAGAGAAGAGGGAGGGAGGAGTGAGAGAAGAGGGAGGGAGGAGTGAAACAAGAGAGAGAGGAGGGAGAGAGAAGAGGGAGGGAGGAGTGAATCAAGAGAGAGGAGGGAGAGAGAAGAGGCAGCGAGGAGTGAAACACTAGAGAGAGGAGGGAGAGAGAAGTGAAACAAGAGAGAGGAGGGAGAGAGAAGAGGGAGGGAGGAGTGAAACAAGAGAGAGAGGATAGATAGAGGAGAGGAGTGAAAGGAGGGAAAGAGGAGTGAAACACGAGAGAGAGGAGGGAGAGAGAAGAGGGAGGGAGGAGTGAAACAAGAGAGAGAGGAGGGAGAGTAGTGAAAGGAGGGAGAGAGAGGGAGAGAGGAGGGAGAGGAGTGAAAGAGGGAGAGGAGTGAAAGGAGTGAAACAAGAGAGAGGAGGGAGAGAGGAGTGAAACAAGAGAAAGGAGGGAGAGGAGAGGAGGAAGGAGTGAAACAAGAGTGAAAGGAGGGAAAGAGGAGTGAAAGAAGGGAGAGAAACACGAGAGAAAGAGGAGGGAGAGAGGAGGGAGAGAGAAGTGAAACAAGCCAGAGAGGAGGGAGAGAGAAGAGGGAGGGAGAGAGAGGAGGGAGGAGGGAGGGAGGAGGGAGGGAGAAGTGAAACAAGAGAGAGGAGGGAGAAGTGAAACAAGAGAGAGAAGAGGGAGGGAGGAGTGAAACGAGGGAGGGAGGAGTGAAACAAGAGAGAGAGGGGGGAGAGAGAAGAGGGAGGGAGGAGTGAAACAAGAGGGAGGGAGGAGTGAAACAAGAGGGAGGAGTGAAACAAGAGGGAGGGAGGAGTGAAACAAGAGAGTGAGGAGGGAGAGGAGTGAAACATGAGAGAAGAGGGAGAGAGGAGTGAAACAAGAGAGGGAGGAGAGAGGAGTGAAGGGAGAGAGGAGGGAAACAAGGGAGAGGGGAGGGAGAGAGGAGGGAAACAAGGGAGAGGGGAGGGAGAGTGGAGTGAAACAAGAGAGAGGAGGGAGAGAGAAGAGGGAGGGAAGAGTGAAACAAGAGAGACAGGAGGGAGGAGTGAAACAAGAGAGAGAGGAGTGAAACAAGAGAGAAGAGGGAGAGAGGAGGGAGAGGGGAGTGAAACAGGAGGGAGAGAGGAGTGAAACAAGAGTGAAAGGAGGGAGAGAGGAGTGAAAGGAGGGAGAGAAACACGAGAGAAAGGAGGGAGAGAGGAGGGAGAGAGAAGTGAAACAAGAGAGAGAGGAGGGAGAGAGAAGAGGGAGGGAGAGAGAGGAGGGAGGGAGGAGGGATGGAGAAGTGAAACAAGAGAGAGGAGGGAGAAGTGAAACAAGAGAGAGGAGGGAGAGGAGGAAGGAGTGAAACAAGAGAGAGAAGAGGGAGGGAGGAGTGAAACGAGGGAGGGAGGAGTGAAACAAGAGAGAGAGGGAGGAGTGAAACAAGAGGGAGGGAGGAGTGAAACAAGAGGGAGGGAGGAGTGAAACAAGAGAGAAGGGAGGAGTGAAACAAGAGAGAAGGGGGAGGGAGGAGAGAGTGAAACAAGAGAGAAGAGGGAGAGAGGAGTGAAACAAGAGAGGGAGGAGAGAGAGGAGTGAAGGGAGAGAGGAGGGAAACAAGGGAGAGGGGAGGGAAAGAGGAGGGAGGAGGGAAACAAGGGAGAGGGGAGGGAGAGAGGAGTGTAACAAGAGAGAGAGGAGGGAGAGTGGAGTGAAACGAGAGAGGAGGGAGAGAGGAGTGAAACAAGAGAGAGGAGGGAGAGCGAAGAGGGAGGGAGGACTGAAACAAGAGAGACAGGAGGGAGGAGTGAAACAAGAGAGAGAGGAGTGAAACAAGAGGAGTGAAACAAGGGAGGGGTGAACAAAGGGAGAGAGGAGTGAAACAAGAGAGAAGGGGGAGGGAGGAGGGAGTGAAACAAGAGAGAAGGAGAGAGGAGTGAAACAAGAGAGAGGGGAGAGAGGAGTGAAACAAGAGAGAGGGGAGGGAGGGGAGAGAGGAGTGAAACAAGAGAGGAGGGAGAGAGGAGGGAAACAAGAGAAGAGGGAGAGAGGAGTGAAACAAGAGAGAAGAGGGAGAGAGGAGGGAGAGAGGAGTGAAACAGGAGGGAGAGAGGAGTGAAACACGAGAGAGAGAGGAGGGAAAGAGGAGTGAAAGGGAGAGAGAAGTGAAACAAGAGAGAGAGGAGGGAGAGAGGAGTGAAACAAGAGAGGAGGGAGGGAGGAGTGAAACAAGAGAGAAGAGGGAGAGAGGAGGGAGAGAGGAGGGAGAGGAGTGAAAGAAGAGAGGAGGGAGAGGGGAGTGAAACAAGAGAGAGAGGAGGGAGAGAGTAGTGAAACAAGAGAGAGGGGAGGGAGGGAAGGGAGAGAGGAGTGAAAGAAGAGAGATGAGGGAGAGAGGAGTGAAACAAGAGAGGGGAGGGCGAGAGAAGAGGGAGGGGAGGGAGAGAGGAGTGAAACAAGAGAGGGGGGAGGTGGAGTGAAACAAGAGAGGGAGGGAGAGAGGAGTGAAACAAGAGAGAGGGAGGGAGAGTGGAGTGAAACAAGAGAGAGAGGAGGGAGGGAGAAGTGACACGAGAGAGAGGAGGGAGGGAGAAGTGAAACGAGAGAGAGGAGGGAGAGAACAGAGAGAGGAGAGAGGAGGGAGACTTACCTTTTTGTGATGTCAAATAAAGTTTGACAGTTCTTTTAGATTTTACAATAATAGGAATGGTTCGACATGATAACTACACAAGATAGAAAATATACAGAAACTAATATAATTGTTTCTACTTTTGGCACAAGTCCAGCAATTACCCACTGGTAATTTATTTTATCGACCCTGTAAGAATGAAAGACAGTTAACCTCGGCCGAATTTGAACTCAGAATGGAAAGGGGCGTAATTCTATGCGTCAAAGCATGGCGTCCGACGGTGTAGTGTGGTGATATGTGTGGTGATATGTGTGGTGATGTGTGTGGTGTAGTGTGTAGAAGGTGATGTGTGTGGTGTGCTGTGTAGAAGGTAATGTGCGTTGTGTAGTGTGTAGAGTGTGGTGTGTAGAGTATAATGTGTAGTGAGTGATGTGTAGAGCATAATGTATGGTGAGTGATGTTTATGGCGTGGTGTGTGAGTACATATGTGGAGTATGTGGTGTGTAACGAGGGTGTGTGTAATTGTGTGTATGTGTGAGTGTTTAATGTGCTGTGTTAATGAGTGGACTGGAGTAAAAAGGAGTCACACAATCTTTAAAAGACCCTAAATTAACTTGCCCTAATTACTATATATACTCAATTATAAGCCGATCCCTTTTATATTTGAGAAATAGGACAGAATTCAAACCCCATTTATAAGCCATGGTGGCTAATCAACAGACGACAGTTTTGAAATTCTCATGAGTGGAGAATATATTTATGAAGTTTTAATATTTTGATATTTAAAATGTTTTAAGTGTCATTTAGAGTATAGTTTTTATTTCACTTCTTTATGTAATGAGTTACCATTTTCTGATTGATTTCAAGGTCGTATTCATTAAAATCATCAAATATAATAGCAAATATAAATTTCACCTCCAAAGTGAAACTGGTGTAATATATCCACCACCAAAGTGAAACTGGTGTAATATTCACCTCCAAAGTGTAAACTGGTGTAATATTCCAAAGTGAAACTGGTGTAATATTCACCTCCAAAGTGTAAAATGGTGTAATATTCAAAGTGAAACTGGTGTAATATTCACTTCCAAAGTGTAATCTGGTGTAATATTCACCTCCAAAGTGTAAACTGGTGTAATTTTCCAAAGTGAAACTGGTGTAATATATCCATCACCAAAGTTAAACTGGTGTAATATTCCAAAGTGAAACTGGTGTAATATTCCAAAGTGAAACTGGTGTAATATTCCAAAGTGAAACTGGTGTAATATTCACCTCCAAAGTGTAAAATGGTGTAATATTCACCTCCAAAGTGTAAACTGGTGTAATATTCCAAAGTGAAACTTATGTAATATTCACCTCCAAAGTGTAAACTGGTGTAATATTCCAAAGTGAAACTGGTGTAATATATTCACCTGCAAAGTGAAACTGGTGTAATATATCCACATCCAAAGTGAAACTGGTGCAATATTCCAAAGTGAAACTGGTGTAATATTCACCTCCAAAGTGTAAACTGGTGTAATATTCCAAAGTGAAACTGGTGTAATATTCACCTCCAAAGTGAAACTGGTGTAATATACAACTACAAAGTGAAACTGGTGTAATATACAACTACAAAGTGAAACTGGTGTAATATTCACCTCCAAAGTGTAAACTGGTGTAATATTCCAAAGTGAAACTGGTGTAATATATCCAGCACCAAAGTGAGACTGGTGTAATATTCCAAAGTGAAACTGGTGTAATATTCTAAAGTGAAACTGGTGTAATATTCACCTCCAATGTGTAAACTGGTGTAATATTCCAAAGTGAAACTGGTGTAATATTCACCTCCAAAGTGTAAAATGGTGTAATATTCCAAAGTGAAACTGGTGTAATATTCACCTCCAAAGTGTAATCTGGTGCAATATTCACCTCCAAAGTGTAAACTGGTGTAATATTCCAAAGTGTAAACTGGTGTAATATTCCAAAGTGAAACTGGTGTAATATATCCAGCACCAAAGTGAAACTAGTGTAATATTCCAAAGTGAAACTGGTGTAATATTCCAAAGTGAAACTGGTGTAATATTCCAAAGTGAAACTGGTGCAATATTCCAAAGTGAAACTGGTGTAATATTCACCCCCAAAGTGTAAACTGGTGTAATATATTCACCTGCAAAGTGAAACTGGTGTAATATATTCACCTACAAAGTGAAACTGGTGTAATATTCCAAAGTGAAACTGGTGTAATATTCCAAAGTGAAACTTGTGTAATATTCCAAAGTGAAACTTGTGTAATATTCCAAAGTGAAACTTGTGTAATATTCACCTCCAAAGTGAAACTGGTGTAATATTCACCTCCAAAGTGAAACTGGTGTAATATTCATCTCCAAAGCGAAAATATTTTAGCACCTCATTTACATATAATTTTTAAGTTGGTGAAATCAAAATATTGACCTCGAAGACAAGTCCTCCTCCCTATTTTACCATCAATATTTTGTCACATTTATCGACATATATACAAGTATATACAATATTTACTTTACATAAATTATCAAAAGATTTGCTATTTATGTAAACAGAATTATCCCAAACTAAATCTAATAAAATTTCCATTAATTAAATTTAAGGAAAAAAATATAGTTTGAAAGAAAACTAGAGATCACTGCTCCGACCAAGGTGTAGGAGTCACTGATTTTGACCAAGGTGTAGGGGTCACGACATACAAAATAAACAATACTCACTGTAAATGAGGTTAGCGTTTTGAAAGGCTTCCAGCTGTTAAAGCGAAGCCAAGATCAGTTCTGCATGAGCAAGACATGGTCACCTGACCTGGCATTGCCCACAATAGGACAACTCGTTTAACCCATGCTAGCGTAGAAAAATGGACATTAAATTGTGATTATATATATATATATATATATATTATCTGTGTGTGTGAGAGTCTCTGGTTCAATCGAGGGGGAAACCACAGTAGGTAAAGTACTCAATACATTAGTAGAGTATATACAAAATATAATATAGAAATAGCTTCTACAGGACTAGAAATATTTCATTCGAAGGAAATCATCAGGAAAGCCCCGATTTCCTTGAAATGAAAGTTCTAGTCCTGTAGAAGTCATTTCTATATCATTCTGTTGACAAAGGGTTTCTCCCTACGAACGAAAAGCCAGTTATATGATGCCTGTGTGAGATGGGTAGTAACTGCGGAGGATATGCGACGGCTGGAGAGAAATGAATCAGTTGGATGTGCAATGTCAATGTGTGTGAACGACCAAGTATAGACGAGTTGAAAAAGAAACTGGGTATAAGAAGGATAAGTTGTGGTGTGCAGGAGAGAAGACTGCGATGGTATGGACACTTCTTTACCCGCTGGGTAAAGAAGTGCCAAGAAATCCCAGTAGAAGGAAGATGCAGTAGAGGAAGACCACGAAAATCATGGGCGGGAGTGGTGAGAGCTGACCTCAGATCGCTGAAACTCACAGATGACGACGAAGGACAGTGACAATGGAGAGATGCTGTGCTGAATAGGACCCGTCCCACCCTTGCAAGCAGGAAAACTCAGACGTATGAAAAGATATATATATATAAGAATCAAATATACTACTTGACCAATATACTAATATGTATAGATAATATAGATATAACAAACCTGTTGGTATAAACATCAACACTGGTAGACTCCTTCAGTACAGGAGAGGGGCAGATGATACTCCTGGCTTGTGTTTGATCAATAGCATCACTCCTTCCCTCTGGCACATAAATTTCTATTTGGTAGTGACCAGTTGTTTCCTCCTACTAAGAAAGAAATACCACCAGGGGTCAGAAGGTTAATTTATGAGTTTTATTTATTTAGTTTATGTACATATACAGGGTGTCCCCCCAAAATGTATACACGCTTCAACAATATTCTTATAAATATGTGTATGCATTTGGGGGGGTCACCCTGTATTTGTGGCTGAATTTTTGTGGTGGTGGTGGAAGGTTATTGTGGCTGAGGGAAGGAAGGGAGGGAGAATGTAGATTGTGTGTGTGTTGACTGTAGACTGTGTGTGTGTGTGTGCGTGTGTGTAAGTAGAAGAGAGAGAGAACCTGAGATAGGAGAGACACATGCATGTATGTGTGTCTCCCATCTCACGTTCTCTCTCCCTTCTACTTGCACGTGTGTGTGTGTGTGTGTGTGTGTGTGTGTGTGTGTGTGTGTGTGTACCCCAACTCTTGGAGGAGTCGGGGCGCCATAGAGATGTAGAGTGTGCCTTGGGCATTTATAAACCTGGTGGAGCCCATCTCATCAGAGAGAGAGAAC
>OZ024763.1:28386600-28391600 GCA_964016885.1 Eledone cirrhosa | reverse complement strand
ACGGTGGGAGTTCGGCTCCTCTGTGTGCCGCCCTGGTGTACGTGTGAGAGATGGGGGGGGGGGGCGAGAGAGATGGGGAGGCGATGACGGTGGGAGTTCGGCTCCTCTGTGTGCCGATCTGGTGTACGTGTGAGAGATGGGGGAGGGGCGAGAGAGATGGAGGCGACGACGGTGGGAGTTCGGCTCCTCTGTGTGCCGCCCTGGTGTACGTGTGAGAGATGGGGGGGGGGCGAGAGAGATGGGGAGGCGATGACGGTGGGAGTTCGGCTCCTCTGTGTGCCGATCTGGTGTACGTGTGAGAGATGGGGAGGCGATGACGGTGGGAGTTCGGCTCCTCTGTGTGCCGCCCTGGTGTACGTGTGAGAGATGGGGGAGGGGCGAGAGAGATGGAGGCGATGACGGTGGGAGTTCGGCTCCTCTGTGTGCCGCCCTGGTGTACGTGTGAGAGATGGGGGAGGGGCGAGAGAGATGGAGGCGATGACGGTGGGAGTTCGGCTCCTCTGTGTGCCGCCCTGGTGTACATGTGAGAGATGGGGGAGGGGCGAGAGAGATGGAGGCGATGAAAGTGGAAGTTCGGCTCCTCTGTGTGCCGCCCTGGTGTACGTGTGAGAGATGGGGGAGGGCCAGAGAGATGGAGGCGATGAAAGTGGGAGTTCGGCTCTTCCAGGTTCGAACCATATCCTTGTGGTTGTGTTTATTATCTATATAGAAAATTAATTAAGGCAGGCAGTTTCATTGAATTACTGAACTAGTAGTTTATTAGCATATTTCTAATGAAATGCACTTCCTATGTCTTTCAATAAAGAAAAAAGAGTTAGAGTGTTTGGCCAACCGAAATAGGTTCATAAGTCACCTCAGTGAAATCTTTCTGATTTTTTTACCCAAACTTTTCAGTCGTAATTTATCTTTCTATCATTTTTACCATTGAAGAAAACAACGTGTACGAATTCTGAAGAAACAAATCAAAACAACCCAAGTTACCGCCCTTTTTTTAATGTGAGTGCGAATGATGATGAGCCATATCTCATGCGGCCCGCTACTCGAAGAAGGTTCCCCATGCCTGCTTTATATGTACGAAACTCTGCTGGACTAAATGTGTGTGTGTGGAAATCGTGCTAGCAATTTAACTACATGCAGTAGGTAATTTGTTTTTTTCTATTCAGCTCTGTGTGGATGCACACAAGGTCCTGAGATATTTGTCTTGGAGTCCGGCAATGGGTTAACACGGCCTTGATCCCCAACTCTTCCTATGTGCAGACACAAGGGTTTTGGGATATCTGAAACCTTAGGAGGCCGACAATGAGTTGATACGGCCCTGACTCCTCTCCATCTCAGCCTATGAAGAGGCACAAGTAGCTCTGAGATATCTGAAAGCATAGGTGTCAGGCAATGAAAATCTACGGCCAGAACAAAGGAGAAACACAAAATAAAAAGCCAGCCACAGAGGAGGTCACAGAATGTGTGACGAAATATCTTTGTCGATATATATATGCAACCATCTCAGTATCGAACCAACCAGCCAACCGGAAATTACTAATAAATTAAAGTAAAGACCTTCAGGTGCGTGTGTTTATTGGCAACATGACCCTCCAAAGGTATAACAATACATACATACAGCTTAAGCAAATAATCGGTGCTGTCACCCTTTATATATATATATTTATATATATAAATATAAATTAGCGAGAATCGTTTTCAGCTCAGGAATTAACGAAAATCAACGTCCGATATGTGTGGCAAACGCTCGATGAATCATATGAATCAGAGCTACAACATACGTTAAAGGCCAAACACACTGAGATGATGGTTAAACATATCATCCGCACAGCCAAAATCAAAACGACCAAGTAATTCGGGTCAAACAATAAAAATATATGTGTTGATACTTTCCCGGACCCTGGACTGATGGTAAAATCCAGTATTGGCTTCTGCGACTCCAAATCAGATACTGTCCGCCTACATAAAGAATGTTGGGCTTCTGGTGAGATGATGAACAAGGCAGTCGTGTTTTCAACGGGTTTTGCTCCAATATGCTATAGATAGTGTGGCTATTACTGACCCCTCGTGGGATTCAGCAAGGGAGGTAACACCTTTATATATATATATATATATATATATATAAAGGATAACAGCACCGATTATTTGCTTAAACTTTAATCTGTTATTTTAATAATAATATATATATATATATATATATATAAATGAAAGGTATAGAAAACACTGCAGCGAAAAGCGAACAGCATTCCATAGTATATATATATATATATATATATTCCATAATATAATTCCATAATATATATATATATATATATATATATTATATATATATATAAGTTTTAATATAGATGAGATTCTACAGGACTAGAACTGTTTCATTCTTTAGAAATCATCAGGATTCCTGATGATTTCTAAAGAATGAAACAGTTCTAGTCCTGTAGAATCTTATCTATATTAAAACTTTTATACTCTGCAATGTATTGAGTACCTTACTTACTGTGGTTACCTCCGATTCAACCCGGAATAACGTACCTATATATATATATATATATATATATATATATATATATATATATATATGTATATATATATGTTTAGTTCAAGGAAACAAAATTCTTCTTAGTTTCATGCTTTATATGGTGTAGTGTATGTATCTGAAGCGGTCTGTGCGTGTGTGTGTGTGTGTTTGTGTACGTGTGTATGTGTGTGGATGTACTCCCTAATTACTCCGCCCCTAGATTAAGAATGGATTAACTGATTGGCCAGGAGATTTAGAGCTTCGTTAGTCACGTGGTCACGTGTTGTTGGTAACAAGAGTTGTTTATTAAAAACACCTGTGGTACTGTATAGGGTTAATGGATTGAAATGGCAGACGTGGTTATATGATACGCTTATAAGGAAAAGGAAATACACATGTGATATACACAGAGAGAGTGTGTGTGTGGGGGGGGGGGGGGGGAATGTGTGTACAGAGTGTCCCAAATGTATACACTGTTTGAATACCTGTACAAGCAATATTTATTAGAATTCTGCTCTAATGTGTATAGCTTTTTTGGGACACCATGTATATAATATATATATATATGTGTGTGTGTATGTGTGTGTAAATGTTTACATGCATTCATATATATATGCATACACATGCATATATATATATATATATATATATATATATAAATATATATGTGAAAAAATGGGGAGAAGAATACTGCAGGTTGCACATGGATAACATGTTATAAAATGAGTCCCTCATCAGTGATTTGCCAACGATCATAGATATTTCATTGCATTAAAAATCATATACCTCACCTTGGTGCAATAATAACTAAATTAAGTTATTAGGACAATTAAAACGCGTAAAGCGAGTGAGACAAGTAAACAACAAAGAGGAAAGCTAACCGTAGATAGGAAGGGAACAAGCTACATAGTTATTCTGTCAGCATAAGCTGGGTGAATATATGAGCGCGTAGATATATATATATATGTAGGAGGTGAGTTTTATTGTAGCACAATAAAGCAATTCAAATATCGGATAAGTAGCACTCTACAGTTTGTAGGACTGGAGTATAAATAATATAAGATCAAAAGATGGTTAAAAGAGTTCCAAGTGTATGTTGATTTAAAACTTCACTATTCACAAGTGTTTTTTAAGCTCTATATTATCTGATGAGAACGCAGATATCATCCCATGGTGATATTTGTTTATGAAATGCGCATAATAAAATACTTGGAACTCTTTTAACCTTCTTTTGATCTTTGGATTGGCAGTATCGGTAGAGGGTCGGACGCCATGCTTTGACGCATATAGTTACGTCCCTTTATGATCTGAGTTCAAATCCCGCCGAGGTTAACTTTGCCTTTCATCCTTACGGGGTCGATAAAATAAAGTACCAGTAATGTACTGGGTAATTGCTGGCTTTGTGTTTAAAAATAGAAACAATTATATATATGGGTGTGCAAACATATATATATGTGTACAAATATATATATATATAATATATGTTTGTATGTCTGTATATATATTTGCACAGCCACTCAAGTGTATTGTGCAATTGTCCGTGGGTGTATGAATGTGTGTGTGTGTATATATATATATATATATATACGTGCATGTACGTATATATCTAAATATATATGTATGTGTGGAGCTCGATGTATGTGCATGTGAGTATGTATGTGTCTGTGTGTATGGGTGTATATGTGCATGTGAGTATGTATGTGCATGGGTGTATATGTGTGTGTGAGTATGTGTGTATATATGTGTATCAGTTACCTTATATAGCAATATACTAATATCTTAATAAGTTACTAATAGTGTAACCATTAAATCCCTAATCTATCATTATTGGACCACCCGTAACGTTGCTTCATTTGTGTATATATATATATGTATAGATATATCTGTGTGTGTGTGTGTGAGAGAGAGAGAGAGAGTGTATATGTGTTTATGCGTATATATAGAGTGAACAGATATAAATATATATACGTACATATATATATATATATATATATATATATATATATATATATATGAATAATTAGCCGCATAAGTAGGACATTAAACGCGAATTAAAAGGTTCCAACACACACTCACACACACACACACATGCACAAACACACACTAAATCAAAGATGCTGGGGTCATATACACACAGCCACTTATGCAAACATGTAAAATATACATGAAATATATATACGAAATAGAATATATAGTGAATAATATATATATATATATATATATATATATATATATATATATATAGAGAGAGAGAGAGAGAGAGAGAGAGAGAGAGAGAAATTGGAAATAGCACGGAAAATATATTTAAGGCTCTGTTTTTCTTCTTTTTCCTTTCTTTGATTTGTCAAAGTGGTATTATTGAGAAAATGATATATAAATCTCTCTCTCTCTCTCTCTCTCTCTCTCTCTCTATATATATATATATATATATATATATATATATATATATATGTATATGTCTAGGGCGGGTAAAAATTCCCGAGAT
>OZ024763.1:28326600-28334100 GCA_964016885.1 Eledone cirrhosa | reverse complement strand
GTATCGGTAGAGGGTCGGACAACACGCTTTGTAGCACAGAGTTACGCCCCTTTCTGATCTGAGTTCAAATCCTGCCGAGGTTAACTTTGCCTTTCATCCTTACGGGGTCGATAGAATAAAGTACCAGTAATGCACTGGGTAATTGCTGGCCTTGTGCCTAAAGTAGAAACAATTATTGTTATTGCTGTTGCTGTTGCTGTTGTTGTTGTTTGGAGTTGCTGTGTGGCTGTTGTAGTTTAGCCCCTCTTTCTCTCCTTGTAGATGTTGTTGTTGACATTGTTATGGTCGTCGTCGTCGTCGTTATTATTGTTATTGCTGTTGCTGTTGCTGCTGTTGTTGTTGTTTGGAGTTGCTGTGTGGCTGTTGCAGTTTAGCCCCAGGTCAGCCATAAACGAGCTGACCTCTGACGAAAAGGGCATTCAGGCGTATCCATCGTGTCTTTTTCTATATCCAGGACTCACTGCCATTGTCCACAAGATGGCTTTCAGTTTCTGCAGGTGTTTTTGTTACTGGTAAGTAAATTAGTTGAAGGGAGTATGAACTTTGGCGATAATTCTATTCAAAGAACTGGCTCCAGTCGCTTTATTCACCAATACTAGGATGGGTCTTTGGTGAATGGTTGAATAAGTTTCTTTTGAAAACGCTTTGGCAGAAATGGGATTTTGTTGGATTCTGGGATTCTGGAATGTCTACAACGAAGAGGTTTGGCATTAATGGGGTGTCTTTTCTCTTTTCTCTTTTTTCTTTTCTCTTTTCTTTTCTCTTTTCTTTTCTCTTTTCTTTCCCTATCTTTCTCTCTTTCTTTCGTTCTTTCTTTCTTTCTATTTCTTATTTCTCTCTCTCTCTCTTTCTCTCTCAATCTCTTTCTATCACTCCATCTATCAATCTATCACTTTCGGTCTCTCTATCTCTTTCTTTCTTTCTTTCACTCTCTTTCTTTCTTTCTCTCTATTTTTTATTTCTCTCTCTCTCTCTCTCTCTCTCTCTCTCTCTCTCTCTCTCTCTCTCTCTCTCTCACACCCTCTTTATCCGCCTTTCCCTGACTCCCTCTCTCTATTTATTTATCTATTCCTCATTCTCTCACCATCGCCTTCCCTCTCCATCTCTTTCTCTCTTCATCTCTCGCTCTCTCTCTCTCTCTCTCTCTTAATTGTACCCGTGTAGAAATGTTGTAATATTGTAATGTGCAGTGCAAGGTGTGCTAAGGACTGGGTAGGTGGTGGTGGTGATGGTGATGATGGTGTTGTTGGTGTTGGTGATGGTGGTGGTGGTATTGACCGCGTTTTTCTGATGTCGCTATGGCGTGCTAACTTTTCTATATTGAATGTTAAAACGAACGGAAAACAACAGCAAATAACAAGATTTGAACGTACCTATGTATTTATGTAATATTTCCCTATCTTTCTCCCTTTGTTTCTTTCTCTCTCTCTCTCTCTCTCTCGCTCTCTCAATCTCTTTCTATCTATCCATCTATCACTTTCGGTCTCTCTCTCTTTCTTTCTTTCTTTCTTTCTTCCCCTATCGTTCTTTCTTTCTTTCTTTCTCTCTATTTCTTTCTCTCTCTCCCTCTCTCTCTCTCTTTCTCTCTCTCAATATCTTTCTATCTATCCGTCTATCTCTTTCGGTCTCTCTCTATCTCTTTCTTCTACCACACCTCCTTCGTTATATATATATTTAGGTTTGTTGGTTCACCACTGGATAGAACTGGTCATTCCGTATGGTCAACCTCGATGTAATATTATGGAGAGCACTCAAAGTAATGCAACTCACACGTCTTCGTTAGTGTAGTTGGTGGTGCGAGTACGGAGTTAATTATTATAAAATAACAGGAGGCTGGACTGGTGTAAATCCTTGAAAGGTTTATTATACTATGATGATTTCAATGACCGGGTTCAGTATGAATCCGGTGACATCATCCCGCCGAGGTTGACTTTGCCTTTCATCCTTACGGGGTCGATAAAATAAAGTACCAGTAATGAACTGGGTTATTGCTGGCCTTGTGCCTAAAGTAGAAACAAATATATAACAAAGGAATATAGCAGATAAAATCCATGGGGCTGAAAATCAGAGATAAGAGGACGACCGACTATTTAGCAGCTTCTACCTCAGTCGGCCGCCCTCAAGTGTTGATTATTAAGTCTACTTATGACCATCTGGTGAGGGGGCGCAAGCTTAGAATGTGCTACTACCTCCCCGTCAAAGAGAAATATCAGCGTTGAGGTCATGCCTCAATCAGGCTGATCATGCGTGCTAGAAATTGCCGCGAAAAATGTTTTTTCCAAAGACATATATAGTGGGTGTCTGTATGGTATAATGTGTGGACAGACATTTCGGTTAACAATTAGGAACGTTAAACTTATGTTTAGAGTTATAGGATGAAATTAGAAAAATAAGGTTTAAGGTTTGGGTTGTGATATTTAGTTAAAGAATTTACAGAAAGAGGCTTTTATGAAAAGGTTTAAGTGTATTATAGATAGTCACGATAAGTTTTCAGGATAGGATATCGAGTAAAGATTAAGCCCTTGTATAGCGGTCAATAACCGGCGACGACTGCAGACCCCGGCCAACCCTCCCTAACCACGTGTCAGTCGTTCCGAGTAATATCGTCTAGCGAAAGAAATGGAAATTAATTTTTGCGAGCACTCCAGGAATGTAACTGTCTTAGGCGTCGGGTGTGTTAGCGGTAGGTCCGCCACCGCCGTCTGGCCATCGTATATACCAAACGATTACAAGTAAATCACACCGGGGGGGGGGGGGGGGTTTAGTTACGTGCTAGTAGAAGGAGGCATGATACAGCTAATAGTTATGATTAAGCCTAGAATTTAAAGGTACTATTTGGCGGTCAAAGCCGGCGGCGTAGCGGGTTCCAAGTCCGACCGACGGGGCCCCGGGGCGAAGCAGCCGTTCCGAGTAATTTGGTTTACCGAAAGAAGGGGAAATTTATATTTCCAAGCACTCAACGAAGGCTTATCTACCCGAGCGCCCGGCGTGTAGTCGGGAAAGCCGCCACATCCGTCGGATCATCGCGTGTTACCAAACGATTATTATATATTCACACCCGTGATGGGAGGTTGAAAGTGGTAAAACCCGATGAAATGCGCAAATAGACTATATTTAGTCCCCCAGTTGGTCCGGGTTATATGTAGTGCGGTTCTTGGGTGGGTATGGGGAGTGGATAAAGATAAACAGATATAGGGTACAGAGAGTAATATTCTTATCGTGTGCTAATGAGCACAATGATAAGTATATAATGAGAGTAAAGCGAGTAAATAAATACATAAATAAAAGGAATAATAAGCAAAATACATAAATAAAATACATAAATAAAATGCCGTCATAACTCGGGTGGTGATGCATGGAGTAAAACGGAAGTATATAATAACATATCGGAGAAATCAAAACACAAGGGAAATACAATATAGATGAAGGTGCAGTTTGATAATACAAGGTTATACATATAGATATAGAGGATGAAAGAGATGGAATGGTATCAGGTGATACCTAGTGTATGTTCGAGTCTTAATATTCAATGTGAATCTCAAAGGCCCTGAAGTATAGGAAGGAGAATTCTGTCAATACAATACGAGTTATAGTATAATACGTAGAATTTTTTGAGGAATCTATGAGGTCTGTCGGAGTCTGAATATTCCCGACATGGAAGCAACAGTGGACCAGGTGGGCAGTAGACAAAGCTCAGAGCAGCCCAAATCCGAATGGTGTGTAGATTAGTTAATCCCATGCTGGCGATAGCAGTACACTGAAGTCAATGCCGCTGTTCATTATTATATAAGGTGGTGGATTGGCATTATCGGTAGAGGGTCGGACATGCTTTCCAGCATAGTTACGTCCCTTTACGATCTGAGTTCAAATCCCGCCGAGGTTAACTTTGCCTTTCATCCTTACGGGGTCGATAAAATAAAGTACCAGTAATGCACTGGCTAATTGCTGGCCTTGTGCCAAAAGTAGAAACAATTATTACATATGGCGGTGGATTGGCAGTATCGGTAGAGGGTCGGACGCCATGCTTTCCAGCATAGTTACGTCCCTTTACGATCTGAGTTCAAATCCCGCCAAGGTTAACTTTGCCTTTCATCCTTACAGGGTCGATAAAATAAAGTACCAGTAATGCACTGGTAAATTGCTGGCCTTGTGCCAAAAGTAGAAACAATTATTACATATGGCGGTGGATTGGCAGTATCGGTAGAGGGTCGGACGCCATGCTTTCCAGCATAGTTACGTCCCTTTACGATCTGAGTTCAAATCCCGCCGAGGTTGACTTTGCTTTTCATCCTTACGGGGTCGATAAAATAAAGTACCAGTAATGCACTGAGTAATTGCTGGCCTTGTGCCTAAAGTAGAAACAATTATTACATCTGAAAGCGCTCGACATTTCTGGAGCATTTTTATTTAGGTTTGATGGTTCACCACTGGATAGAGCTGGTCATTCCATATGGTCAACCTCGTTGTAATATTATGGAGAGCACTCGACGTAATGGAACTCACCCGTCTTCGTTAGTGTAGTTGGTGGTGCGAGTACGGAGTTAATTATTTACTAGTAATCGTTTGGTATATACGATGGCCAGACGGCGGTGGCGGACTTCCCGACTACACGCCAGGCGCTCGGGTAGATAAGCCTTCGTTGAGTGCTTGGAAAAATAAATTTCCTCTTCTTTCGGTAAACGAAATTACTCGGAACGGCTGCTTCGCCCCGGGGCCCCGTCGGACTTGGAACCCGCCGCGCCGCCGGCTTTGACCCCCAAATAGTACCTTTAAATTCTAGGCTTAATCATAACTATTAGCTGTATCATGCCTCCTTCTACTAGCACGTAACTAAATCCCCCTCCGGTGTGATTTACTAGTAATCGTTTGGTAGTTACGATGGCCAGACGGCGATGGCGGACCTACCCCTAACACACCCGACGCCTAAGACAGTTACATTCCTGGAGTGCTCGGAAAAATTAATCTCCATTTCTTTCGCTAGACGATATTACTCGGAACGAATGACACGTGGTTAGGGAGGGTTGGCCGGGGTCTGTAGTCGTCGGTGGTTTTTTCAGCCTCTTGGATTTTATCTGTTATATTCCTTTTTTATATTTTGAATACCTGATGATGTCACCGGATTCATACTGAACCCGGTCATTGAATTGATCATAGTATAATAAACCTTTCAAGCATTTACACCAGTCTAGCCTCCTGTTATTTTATTATATATATATATATATATATGTATATATATATTTATATATATATATATATATATATATATATATATATATATGTATATATATATATATATATATATGTATATATATATTTATATATATATATATATATATATATATATATATATGTATATATATATATATATGTATATATATATATATATATATATGTATATATATATTTATATATATATATATATATATATATATATATATGTATATATATATTTATATATATATATATATATATATATATATATATATATATGTATATATATATTTATATATATATATATATATATATATATATATATATGTATATATATATTTATATATATATATATATATATATGTATATATATATTTATATATATATATATAGCTATATATATATATATAGCTATATATTATATAAATACATAGCTATATTATATATATATATATATATATATATATATATATATATATATATATATATACAAGGGCCTTGTTTCAGGGGGGTACCAGGGGACAAACACCCCCCCATCCCTTCTCATCCACCACCCACACGCACACACTTTTCAAATGTCTATGTTTTATTTTTTGTTTATTATTTGATATAATAAATTCTTTTTAAGCTTATTTTTTTTTATATCTGAACTTCATTTGAATATATCAAATTTAATTAGTGTAAAATTTTACTTGTGATAGGGTCCAGGAGAGGGACCATAATCAATACTAACATGCTCCTTTAAGAATCAACAAATGTTGGATTGTCCTTCTCACATTTGTAAGGCAAACGAGGCCCCAGTATATATATATATATACAATTATACCAGTGCATTACTGGTACTTTATTTTATGGAACCCGTAAAAATGAAAGGCAAATTTAACCTCGGTGGGATTTGAACTCAGACCATAAAGGGCCAGCCGTAACTCTATGCTGCAATACACGTAATATAATAAAACAACTTGTGGATATATATGTGTGTTTGAGGGCGGGTTTGGGGGTAATTTTACGGGGTTTATATAAGCCAGATACTTAATTATTTACACAAAACCACATTCAGTGTATCATCTTACATATGAAATAAAGTAGTGTTAATAACAAATCATTCTGATGAATCGAAAGATGAAATACTAGATTTCCGTAAATAATTTACACTATTAAATGTTAGTTTATATACAACACTCAATTTCCTTATAAATTCGTGTTGGATTTCAATATCTTTTATATATTTTTTTAATCTTAAATCATTATGTTTTTGTGATTAGTGTTATTTGTTCTATTATATAAATGTGTATGTGTGTATGTGTGTATATATATATATAGTTGGATTTCAATGATAATATTTTTTCTTCTTTAATATTTGTGTTTTTGTGTTTACTGTTATTTGTTCTATTATATAAATGTGTATGTGTGTATGTATGTTTGTGTGTGTGTATATATATAGTTGGATTTCAATGATAATATGTTTTCTTCTTTAATCTTTGTGTTTTTGTGTTTACTGTTATTTGTTCTATTATATAAATGTGTATGTGTGTATGTATGTTTGTGTGTGTGTATATATATAGTTGGATTTCAATGATAATATGTTTTCTTCTTTAATCTTTGTGTTTTTGTGTTTACTGTTATTTGTTCTATTATATAAATGTGTATGTATGTTTGTGTGTGTGTATATATATAGTTGGATTTCAATGATAATATTTTTTCTTCTTTAATCTTTGTGTTTTTGTGTTTACTGTTATTTGTTCTATTATATAAATGTGTATGTGTGTATGTATGTTTGTGTGTGTATATATATAGTTGGATTTCAATGATAATATGTTTTCTTCTTTAATCTTTGTGTTTTTGTGTTTACTGTTATTTGTTATATTATATAAATGTGTATGTGTGTATGTATGTTTGTGTGTGTGTATATATATAGTTGGATTTCAATGATAATATTTTTTCTTCTTTAATCTTTGTGTTTTTGTGTTTACTGTTATTTGTTATATTATATAAATGTGTATGTGTGTATGTATGTTAATGTATGTGTATGTGCATGTATTTAATTTGTATTATATCCTGTTTGATATGTGTTTCGTTCAATATACCGAGGTTAACTTTGCCTTTCGTCCTTGTGGGGTCGATGAAATAAAGTACCAGTAATGTACTGGGTTATTGCTGGCCCTGTGCCAAAAGTAGAAACAATTATATATATATATAACGAAGGAAGTGTGGTAAGGAACCAGATGGACCATAACGCACCAGAGTACTCGATACTTAGGGTAGTAGCGTGGGTAATAGGAAAATGTA
>OZ024763.1:28319100-28324100 GCA_964016885.1 Eledone cirrhosa | reverse complement strand
AATCAGGTACTGTCCGCCTACATAAAGAATGTTGGGCTTCTGGTGAGATGATGAACAAGGAAGTCGTATTATCAACGGGTTATATAAATGATATTTATAAAACCATATTTATTCTTATTTATTCTATTATATATATATCAAGGGTACCAAAACTTTGGTACGCTCTCATCAGATAAAATACAAAGTTTGTTTTATAAATATTGACATATCCAGGAATGAGACCTTAACGGTGCAAGTTTTACCTGGATATCCCTTTGCTTATATATATATATATATATATATATATATATATATATATATATAGAGAGAGAGAGAGAGAGAGAGAGAGAGAGAGAGAGAGAGAGAGAGAGAGAGAGAGAGAGAGAAATCTACCAAAATATACGGTAGTGCCCAATCCGTATGAAGGACTCAATGTAATCCAAATATCATGAAAAGAGAAGATGCATTCAAAAATTTTCGATGAAAATCATAGGAAAACAGAGTCAAGATAAATTAATAAAAACAATGAAATAAAAACAAAGAACAAGTTCCTTATATTAAAAAAATTCATCATTTTACGATCGTTTCTAGGATGTATATATGTGTTGGTATGTATATCATATAGATCTATGTAAAAATATTACAAATTATCAGAGGAAATATACATACCTTCACATATACATGCTGTCTTCATATATATATATATAAACAGAGAAAGCCTTAAGCGATACTCCGACCAACTCCATCTCACTCAACAAACATTAGGATATACCTAAGTATTATCCCAATTTAGTGTTTGGGGTGCTAACTAATCAGTATTTCGTGGATAGCTGGTTGTATTATTTTATATGAGACATTATTAAATAAATATCTCTTTCCTTCCAGACGGCCGTTTCGTTATAAGATTTCTACAATTTGGGATAAATAATTTCCAGGTTATGTAGAAACTTGTATATAATCCATAGTTTTATACACAAGCGGGCTCTTATAAACTCATCAGTGGATGCCCAAATAATATCGATATAAGAATTATATTTGGTATAACTTTACTGTTGCTCTCACCTTCTTTCGCCCTCTCTATCAGTTAAACTTTCTCTCGACTGACCTCTTCCTCGCACTTCCACTCACTCACTCTCTGTTTCTCCCCTTCTCACTTCCTCCCGTTTGGCTTGTAGTGGGTTCTCTTCTTGCTCACATCTCACTCACGTCGGACGGTCTGTACCCGATCGCTCATGAAATCCACCCAGTTTATGCTGACCGGATAACCATGTTGCTTGTTTATTCCCATCTTTGCGTTGCTTTCTTCCTTCTCTGTTGTTTACTTGTCTCACTCGCTTTACGCGATTTACTTGTCCCAATAGCTTTATTTAGCTATTGCTCGCACCAACCAGAGGTATATGATTTTTAATGCGATGAAATATCAATGATGGTCGGAAAATCACTGACGAATGACTATTTTTATCATATGTAACCCATGTGCAACCACGCAGTATTCTTCTTTCTTCTCATGTTTTTTATATATACATATTCTGTCTGGTTAATTATGATCCCATAAGAACAAAACATAAGAAACAAGGAAGTTGTTGAATCTGTATGCTAATGATGTCACCGTATGCTAATGATGTCACCGATGTTGTGAATATTGTTGAACATCTGTGTAGAGAAGATACATATTTATTTTATGTCGAAATGACTTTTACGGTTCTATCTAGGTCTAGGCTTGTTGAAGTAATTTCTATATATATATATATATATATATATTTTACATTCATTTGATTTATTGATTTTTTATCTGAGTGTCCCGAATCTTCCAGATCGCAACTTTTCGATCGTACGGTTGATTATAGACTTGTTCTATGTGTGACGGTATTTTAACGATAGTTATAGCTCTGATTTATCTAAATTATGGAGCCCTCTGCCGCTCATATCGAATTTTGTTTATCGTGAACTCGTGCGCCGATTTTTCGATACTCGATTATTCTACTATATATATATATATATATATATATATATATATATATATATATATATATATATATATATTCATATAGAAAAGCTTCTACAGGACTAGAACTGTTTCATTCGTGATAAATCATCATAAAACTCTTACTTACTGCGGTTACCCCCCCCCCCCTATTGAACCCGGAATAACTTATATATAGAACTGTTTCATTCAAAAGAAATCATCAGCAACAACAACAACATCATCAACGGCAAAAACAACGGCAACAACACCATTCAGTAACAAAAACAACAACTATAACACCAACTACCACAATAACAACGTCAGCAGCAACAACAACAACAACAACTACTACTACTACTACTACAACAACAACTACAATAATAACAACAGCAACAACAACAAAAGCATCAGCAACTACTACAACAACAACATCAGCAACTACAACAATAACAACATCAGCAACTACAACAATAACAACAACAGCAGCAACAACTACAACAATAACAACAACAACAACAACATCAGCAACTACAACAACATCAGCAACAACAACAACAACAACAACAACAACAACAACAACCTAATTAATAATTTAATATAAAAAAGAATTAACTAGTAAATGAGAGAAAAGCAAACATCATCATCATCATCATCATCAACAACAATAACAACAATAACAACATTAACAGCAACAACAACAGTAACAACAAACATGGCTGCTCTTTTTTTCTCTCTTCGCAACCAATGAAAAAACGATGGCTGGGAGCGGCCATTAATGACGTAATAGCTGTCATCTTTGTCATCAAAATCATCATCATCATCATTATCATCATCATTATCATCATCATCACCACCATCATCCTCACTATCATCATCATCACTATCATCATCATCACTATCACCAATATTGATATCACCTCCGCCATTATCTTCATTCTCATCATCATCATCATCATCATCATCATCAACACCAACATATTCCCCATATTCGCCATCATCACCATCCTCCTCCTCATCATCGCCACCGCCACCATCATCACCATCACCACCACCACCACCATCACCATCATCACCATCATCAACACCATCATTACCATCATCAACACCATCATTACCATCATCACCATCATCATCACCATCATCACCATCATCATCACCATCATCATCACCATCATCACCATCACCATCATTACCATCATCAACACCATCATCACCATCACCATCACCACCATCACCCCAACATCATCACCATCATCATCACCATCATCACCATCATCATTACCATCATCACCATCATCAACACCATCATCACCATCATCACCATCACCATCACCATCACCATCATCAACACCAGCATTACCATCATCAACACCATCATCACCCCAACATCACCATCACCATCATCACCATCACCATCACCATCATCACCATCATTATCACCATCAACGCCAACATCATCCTCATATTCGTCATCATCATCACCAACAGCCTAATCACCACCACCACCACCATCAACACCATCATCATGATCATCATCACCATAACCACAACCATCGGCCACCATCATTTTCATCAGCATCACCATCATAACCATAATCATCATTATCATCAGCCTCAACTTCACGATCACCATCATCATCATCATCACCATCACCATCACCACCATCACCATCATCACCATCATCACCATCATCATCGCCACCATCATCGCCACCATCATCATCATCACCACCATCGCCACCAGCATCACCAGCATCACCAGCATCATCATCATCATCATCATCATCACCATCAGCGCCACCATCATCACCATCATCACCAGCATCATCACCAGCATCACCATCACCATCACCACCATCATCACCATCATCGCCATCATCATCATCACCACCATCACCATCATCATCACCATCATCACCACCACCACCATCATCATCGTCACCATCACAACCATCACCATCATCACAACGTAACCGTAATCAATGTTGTGTGTGTAATGTTCTCGTATCTTCACGATAACACCAGGTGTCGTTAGTGATGCGATGAAATGTGAAAAGACGCAACCGAAATAAAATAAAAATATTATTATTACTATTATTACTAGTATTATTATTACTATTATTACTAGTATTATTATTATTATTATTATTGCTTTTGTTGTTGTTAATATTTGATATAAAGGAAAGAAAGGAGAAAGAAATTAAACTATATAGCAGCAACAACAACAATAACAACAACAATAACAATAACGAAAAATTGTGAGAAGAAATGTTTAAACAATTAAAAAGTCCCATTTCCCCACCCACCCAACCACCCACCCAACCACCACCACCGCCGCCGCCGCAACCACCGCCGCTGCCACCACCGCCGCCGCCACCGCCACCGCCGTCGCCCCTACCAAAACAAACAAACAAAATACTCGAACATTGTTATTATTATTATTATTATTATTATTATTATTATTATTATTATTATTATTTTAAAGAATGAAAGGAAGTTTCACTATAAAAACGTCATCAGCAACAACAACAACAATAACAGCAACAACAACAACAACAACAACAATAACAGCAACATCAACTACAACAATAATAACATCGGAAACAACAACATTGACAATAATAATAATAACACCAACAACAACAACAGCAGCAATAACAACAATAACATCAACGACAACAACAACAGCAGGAGCAACAATAATAACAATGACATCATTGACATCAACAACAACAACAACAATAACAATTGCATCATCAACAACAACAACAACAACAATAACATCATCAACAACAACAATAACAACAGCAATAATAGCAACAACAGCAACAGCAACAATAATAACAATGACATCAATAATATCAACAACAACAACACCAACCATTGCAACAACAACAACAATAACAACAAACAACAACATCAACAGCAACAATAACAACAACAACATCAATAATATCAACAATAACAACAACACCAACAACAATAACACCAACAACAACATCACCACCAACAACAACAAACAACAACAGTAACAACATCACCACCAACAACAAAC
>OZ024763.1:28304100-28306600 GCA_964016885.1 Eledone cirrhosa | reverse complement strand
ATCTATCTAGAATATATCTATCTAGAATCTATCTATCTATCTATCTATCTATCTATATAGAATCTATCTATCTATCTAGAATATATCTATCTATCTATCTATATAGAATCTATCTATCTATCTATCTATCTATCTATCAGCTTCTGCATATGATGTTAATGTTGTTGTTATTATTGTTGGTGGTGGTGGTGCTTGTGATTGTTGTTGTTGTTGTTGTTGTTGTTGTTGTTGTTGTTGTTGTAGACATTTTTGTTGTTGTTAATACAGTTGCAACAACCAGCTGCTGCAATTGCTGCTGCAGCTGTTGTTGTTGTTGTTGTTGTTGTTGTTGTTGTTACGGTTTTGTTGTTGTTATTGTTGTGGTTGCTATTGATCTTAATGTTATTACAATAACCAACTGCTGCTACTGCTGTTGTTGTTTTTGGTGTTGTTGTTATTGTTGATGTTGTTGTTGTTGTTGTTGGTGGTGGTGGTAATGTTGTTATTTTCGTTATTGTTGTTGGTGGTGGTAGTGTTGGTGTTGTTGGTGGTGGTGTTGGTAGTAATGTTGTTGTTTTTGGTGTTGTTGGTGTTGTTGTTGTTGTTGTTGTTGTTGTTGGTGGTGGTGTTGGAGTTATTGTTGTTGGTGGTGGTGGTGGTGTTGTTTTTGGTGGTACTGGTATTCGTGGTGTTGTTGTTGGTGGTGGTGGTGTTGTTGGTGTTGGAGTTATTGTTGTGGTTGCTGTTGGTGGTGTGTGGTGGTTGTGTTGTTAGTTGTGGTGTTGTTGGTGTTGTAGTTGTTGTTGCTGGCGGTGGTGTTGTTGGTGGTGGTTGTGTTGTTTTTGGTGGTACTGGTGTTCGTGGTGTTGGTGTTGTTGTTGGTGGCGGTGTTATTTTTGGTGGTATTGTTATTGATACTGGTGTTGTTGGTGGGGTTGCTGTTGTTATTGGTGGTGCTACTGGTATTGCTGTTGTTGGTGGAGTTGTTGCTGTTGGTGGTGTTACTGTTGGTGTTATTGTTATTGGTGGTGGTGGTGGTGGCATTGTTGCTGTTGGTGGTGCTACTGGTATTGTTGTTGGTGGTGCTGTCGTGCTGTTGTTGTTGGTGGTGGTGTTGTCGTGCTGTTGTTGTTGTTTTTGGTGTTGTCGTGCTGTTGTTGTTGTTGGTGGTGGTGGTGGTGTTGGTGGCTTTGTTGGTGTTGGAGACATTGCTGTGGAGGAAGTTGTTGATGGAGGTGTTCGTGGTATTGGTGGTGTTGGAGTTGTTGTTGGTGATATTGTTGGTGGTATTGTTGTCGGTGGTGGTGTTGGAGTTGTTGTTGTTGGTGGTGGTGGTGATATTGTTGGTGGTATTATTGTCGGTGGTGGTGTTGGAGTTGTTGTTGGTGGTGGAGGTGGTGATATTGTTGCTGGTGATGTTGCTATTGTTATTATTGTTGTTGGTGGTCTGAGTTCAAATCCTGCCGAGGTTAACTTTGCCTTTCATCCATACGGGGGTCGATAAAATAAAGTACCAGTAATACACTGAGATAATTGCTGGCCTTGAGCCCAAAGTAGAAACAATTATCGTTGTTGGTGTTGGTTGTTTCTGTTCTTGGTGTTGTTGTTGTTGTTGGTGGTGGTGGTGGTGGTGCAGATTATGTTGCTGTTGTTGATATTGGTGTCGTCATAGTTGTAGCTGGTGTTGGTATTACTGTTGTTGTCCTTAATACTATTGTTATAACCAGCTGCTGCTGACGCTGTTGCTGGTGTTGTTGTTGCTGCTGTTGCTGCTGATGCTGGTGTTGTTGCTGCTGTTGATGCTGCTGTTGTTGCTGCTGCATTTGTAAATGCATCACTTATTTTTACCGTTGTGTACACACATATATATATATATACATCTATATATATATATATATATATATATATATATATATATATATATATATATATATATATATATATATATAGTGAAATACCGTTATAACGAAATTCATGGGTTTTTTTAAAAATTCGTTGTAACGAAAAATTCTTTATAACGAGATCGACCGAAAGAAATCGAGCGTTTGTTTGTTATTACCTCGGGGATTGAAAAAAAAATTTGTTATACTGAAAAATTGCTTATAATAGTATTCGTTATAACGGAATTTTACCTGTATATATAAATATATATATATGTGTGTGTGTGTGTGTGTGTGTGTGTGTCTATGTGTGTTATTTATTTATATAGCCAGAGTTAACAAGAAGCTAAATAGAATCAGATATAAATGTGTATATATATATATATATATATATGTATGTATGTATGTATCTTTATGTATATATGTGTTTCTGTCTCTGTGTGTGTGTGTGGGGGGGGGGGGGGGCTATGTGTGTCAGTGTCACTATTTGCTCTGTGTGTGTGTGTATCTCTATATGATGTATGTATGTATATCTCTATATGCTGTATGTATGTCGCTATATGTTGTATGTATGTATGTATGTCGCTATATGTTGTATGTATGTATGTACCTCCATGCGCTGTGTGTGGGTGTGTATCGCT
>OZ024763.1:28289100-28291600 GCA_964016885.1 Eledone cirrhosa | reverse complement strand
TCTTTAGAAATCATCAGGAGATTCCTGATGATTTCTAAAGAATGAAACAGTTCTAGTCCTGTAGAATCTCATCTATATTAAAACTTTTATACTCTGCAATGTATTGAGTAACTTACTTACTGTGGTTACCTCCGATTCAACCCGGAATAACGTATATATATATATTATTGAGTAAAATTATAGGTTAAGACTCTCTTCCTGCTATTTCAAGCGTTAAACTAATATATTTCTTCCATGTACTGTGCAGTTTGTTTTGTTATTTTTGTTATTACTTTTATACAGACACGTACACAGACACACATACACACACACACACATACATACACTTTGTGACTAAGAATATGTGTGTGTGTATTTGAGAGAGAAAGATAGATAGACAGAGAGAGAGGGAGAGAGAGAGAGAGAGAGAGAGAGAGAGAGAGAGACAGAGAGAGAGAGAGAGAGAAAGAGAGAGAGACATTACAAAGAAAGAAGAGAGGGAGAGAGGAGGGTGGAAATATTTCACTATTACCAACACCACCACTACTACCACCACCAACACTGTAACCACCATCACCACCACCACCATCATCATCATCATCACTATAAATACCACTACTACTACCACCACCACCACCACCACCACCTCCGTAACTCTATGACATTAATTAATTATTCATGATCCTTGGCTGCTGTGACGATGAGCATGCGCAGATGGGATCATCATCATCATCATCATCATCATCATTATCATTGTCATCATCACCACCACGACCACCTCCACCACCATCATCATCATCAACAACAAGAACGACTACAACTGCATTCAAGAGCCGCAGCAGCAGCAACAGCAGCAGCACCAGTAAAACACATTTAACACCACCAGCTGCACCACCAACAACAACAGCAGCAGTACCACCAACAACAGCTGCAGCAGTACCACCAACAACAACAGCAGCAGCAGCAGCACCACCAACAACAGCAGCAGCAGTACCACCAACAGCAGCAGCAGCACCACCACCAACAACAGCAGCAGTACCACCAACAGCAGCAGCAGCACCACCACCAACAACAGCAGCAGTACCACCAACAGCAGCAGCAGCACCACCACCAACAACAGCAGCAGTACCACCAACAGCAGCAGCAGCAACACCACCAACAACAGCAGCAGCACCACCACCAACAACAGCAGCAGCAGTACCACCACCAACAACAGCAGCAGTACCACCAACAGCAGCAGCAGCACCACCACCAACAACAGCAGCAGTACCACCAACAGCAGCAGCAGCAACACCACCAACAACAGCAGCAGCAGCACCACCAACAACAGCAGCAGCACCACCAACAACAGCAGCAGCAACACCACCAACAACAGCAGCAGCAGTACCATCAACAACAGCAGCTGCAGCACCACCACCAACAGCAGCAGCAGCACCACCAACAACAGCAGCACCACCACCAACAACAGCAGCAGCAGCACCACCACCAACAGCAGCACCACCATCAACAACAGCAACAGCAGCACCACCAACAACAGCAGCAGCAGTACCACCAACAACAGCAGCAGCACCACCAACAACAACAGCAGCACCACCAACAACAGCAGCAGCAGCACCACCAACAACAGCAGCAGCAGTACCACCAACAACAGCAGCAGCACCACCAACAACAGCAGCAGCAGTATCACCAACAGCAGCAGCACCACCACCAACAACAACAGCAGCAGCAGCAGCACCACCAACAACAGCAGCAGCACCACCACCAACAACAGCGGCAGCAGCACCACCAACAACAATAACAGAAGCAGCAGCAGCACCAACAACAGCAGCACCACCACCAACAATAACAGCATCAGCAGCAGCACCAACAACAGCAGCACCACCACCAACAACAACAGCAGCAGCACCACCACCAACAGCAGCAGCAGTGGCAGGTGTTAACATCATCAGAAACAGCAGCCTCAACAATGGCAGCAGCAGTAATAACAATAACAAACACCGCCGCCGCCGCCGCCACCATCAAACAATAACGGCATCATTATCATCATCATCATCATCATCATCATTGTCATCGCAAGTATAATCATAATCAGCAGCAATAATAACCACCACCATCATCATCATCATCATCATCATCGGCTGTAACCATAACATGAACCACCACCACCGCCAACGCCATCATAAATATCAAACAACCACCACTACCACCACCACCACCACAGCCGCCACCATCATCAGCAATAAGAAGTAAGAACCACCACCGCCATCATCATCATCATCATCATCGGCTGGAGCAATGACATCAACCACCACCGCCAACTCCATCATAATTATCAAACAAAAACTATCATCACCACCGTCAACTCCATCATATCTATCAAACAAAAACTATCATCACCACCGTCAACTCCATCATAACTATCAAACAAAAACTATCATCACCACCGCCAACTCCATCATAACTATCAAACAAAAACTATCATCACCACCGCCAACTCCATCATAACTATCAAACAAAAACT
>OZ024763.1:28279100-28284100 GCA_964016885.1 Eledone cirrhosa | reverse complement strand
CATCACTAAGACAGGCACTATCACCTCCACCACCGCCATCACCATCACTAAGACAGGCACTATCACCTCCACCACCGCCGCCACCACCACCATCACTAACACAGGCACTATCACCTCCACCACCGCCGCCACCACCACCATCACTAAGACAGGCACTATCACCTCCACCACCGCCGCCACCACCACCATCACTAAGACAGGCACTATCACCTCCACCACCGCCACCACCATCACCATCACTAAGACAGGCACTATCACCTCCACCACCGCCGCCACCACCACCATCACTAAGACAGGCACTATCACCTCCACCACCGCCACCCGCCATCACCATCACTAAGACAGGCACTATCACCTCCACCACCGCCGCCACCATCACCATCACTAAGACAGGCACTATCACCTCCACCACCGCCACCACCATCACCATCACTAAGACAGGCACTATCACCTCCACCACCGCCGCCACCACCACCATCACTAAGACAGGCACTATCACCTCCACCACCGCCACCGCCATCACCATCACTAAGACAGGCACTATCACCTCCACCACCGCCGCCACCACCACCATCACTAAGACAGGCACTATCACCTCCACCACCGCCACCACCATCACCATCACTAAGACAGGCACTATCACCTCCACCACCGCCGCCACCACCACCATCACTAAGACAGGCACTATCACCTCCACCACCGCCACCGCCATCACCATCACTAAGACAGGCACTATCACCTCCACCACCGCCGCCACCATCACCATCACCAAGACAGGCACTATCACCTCCACCACCGCCACCACCATCACCATCACCAAGACAGGCACTATCACCTCCACCACCGCCACCGCCATCACCATCACTAAGACAGGCACTATCACCTCCACCACCGCCACCACCATCACCATCACTAAGACAGGCACTATCACTTCCACCACCGCCACCATCACCATCACTAAGACAGGCACTATCACCTCCACCACCGCCACCGCCATCACCATCACTAAGACAGGCACTATCACCTCCACCACCGCCGCCACCATCACCATCACCAAGACAGGCACTATCACCTCCACCACCGCCGCCACCATCACCATCACCAAGACAGGCACTATCACCTCCACCACCGCCACCGCCATCACCATCACCAAGACAGGCACTATCACCTCCACCACCGCCACCACCATCACCATCACTAAGACAGGCACTATCACTTCCACCACCGCCACCATCACCATCACTAAGACAGGCACTATCACCTCCACCACCGCCGCCACCATCACCATCACCAAGACAGGCACTATCACCTCCACCACCGCCACCACCATCACCATCACTAAGACAGGCACTATCACTTCCACCACCGCCACCATCACCATCACTAAGACAGGCACTATCACCTCCACCACCGCCGCCACCATCACCATCACCAAGACAGGCACTATCACCTCCACCACCGCCACCACCATCACAAACAACACTAGCAGTAGCTCTATAAACACTGTCACCATCGCCACCACTATCAGTAGATGCTCTATCACCACCACCCACCACCAACACCACCACCACCACTATCACAGGCAGTAGCTCTATCACCACCACCGCCATCAATAAAATACAGGTAGTAGCACCACCGCCACCACCATCGCTAATAAAAGCAGCAGGAGCACAGCACCATCACCCTCCGCCACCACCACCACCATCAACAACAAGATAGGCAGTAGCTCTATCGCCACCGCCGCCACCACCATCAACAAAATAGGCAGTAGCTCTATCGCCGCCGCCGCCACCACCATCATCAAGATAGGCAGTAGCTCTATCGCCACCGCCGCCACCACCATCAACATCACAGGCAGTATCGCAACCATCACCGCCGCCGCCACCACTAGCATCACAGGCAGTAGCTCTATCAGCACCACCACCACCATCATCAACAACACAAGCAGTAGTATCACCACCGTCACCACCACCACCGTCGCCGCCACCACCATCAACAACACACAAGCTGCATCACCACCGCCCCCACCACCACCACCACCACCACTATCACCACCGCCGCCGCCACCACCATCCACAACAGCCACTATCACAACGATCACCGCCACCGCCATCACAAGCAGTAGCAGTATCACCACCGCCGCCGCCGCCGCCGCCACCACCATCTACAACACAGGCGGCATCACCGCCGCCGCCACCACCATCAACAACACACCACCGCCTCCACCACCACCACCACCACTATCACCACCATCCACAACAGCCACTATCACAACGGTCACCGCCACCGCCATCACAAGCAGTAGCAGTATCACCACCGCCGCCGCCGCCGCCGCCACCACCATCTACAACACAGGCGGCATCACCGCCGCCGTCCACTACCATCAACAACACAAGCAGTAGCACCGACACCGCCACCACCACTATCACTATCAGGCAAGTAAGCTCTATCACTACCACCACCGCCGCCGCCACCACCATCAACAACACAAGGCACAGTAGCACTATCACAACCACCACCACCATCAACAACACAGGCAGTATCACACAACCCTCACCGTCACCTCCATCACAAGCAGTAGCTCTATCACTACCACCAACGCCGCCGCCACCACCACCACCATCACCATCAACAACACCGCCGCGATCAGCACCGCCGCCGCCACCACCCCCCAACCATCAACACAGGCAGTATCACAACCGCCACCGTCACCACCATCAACAACACAGGCAGTAGCTCTATCATCACCACCACCACCACCACGGGCACTATCACCACCCCCGCCGCCGCCGCCGCCACCACTATCAACACAGGCAGTATCATCACTACCACCGCCGCCGCCACCACCACCAACACCACGGGCACTATCACCCCCCCCCCCCCCCCCGCCACCACCACTATCAACACAGGCAGTATCATCATCACCACCGTCGCCGCCACCGCCGCCGCCACCAACAACACGCACGCGCGCACTATCACAACCGTCACCGCCGCCATCACCACCATCACCTCCATCAACAACACAGGCAGTAGCTCTATCATCACCACCGTCGCCGCCGCCACCACCAACAACACGCACGAGCACCATCACAACCACCACCACCTCCTCCATCAACAACACAACGACATTATTACCAAACAGCAGCAGCAGCAGTAGTGTGCTTGCTCGTCTGCTCAGAGTTGTAAAATTTATAATGGCGACTAGGACTGTACGCAATTGGGCAACAGTATTACTAATTTTTGGATATTTTAGTCTGGTTTTCATTGTTACATACGCATTAGAAGGTAAGTTTAATACTATTTCTTTAATATATATACACTTCCAGACATTTATTTCTTATATATAGCTGTTGGTATTAGTCAAACACTTGGTGGTGGTATACATATATATACATACCAATTTTCTTCTCCGTAACATCGCTGGTGTTTTCTTCTTAGCCTCGTGTGTGTGTGTGTGTGTTCTTGGAAGGTTTTATTATCTTTTTTTTTTTTTTTGTTTTACTATGTGTAAAGTGTATTATATGTGTGTGTGTGTGTGTATATATATATGTGTGTGTGTATATATATATATGTGTATATATATATATATATATATATATGTAGATAAATCTACCAAGAGTTTACGGTAGTGTCCAATCCGTATGAAGAACTCAATGTAATCCGGATATCATGGAAAGACATTTTTTGAGGGTGGCACCCTCCCTCTTTCTCTCTCTCTCTATATATATATATGTATACATATATATATATATATATATGTATACATACATATATATATATATATATATATATATATATATATATATATATATCTTTCGATCTCTCTTTATAAGTGAAATTAAATATATGTATGTATATATGTATATATTTGCATGTGTGTATGTGTATGTATGTATATAAAAATGTGTGTGTGTGTATATATTTCTACGATTACCTTTCAAACATAAACATTATCTCTCTATAACTGAAATTTAAAAAGAAACATACGCATAGTGCCTCCGTGCCATGTATGTATATGCGAGTGCATGTATGTATATGCGAGTGCATGTATGTATATGCGAGTGCATGTATGTATATGCGAGTGTATGTATGTATATGCGAGTGCATGTATGTATATGTATATATATATATATGTGTCTCTCCACCCGTTTACAGACATATATATATACACATACACATACACAATCACACATAGACTATATATATATATACATAGGGTGTCCCAAAAAATTGCATGCATACTTCAACAGCAGATAACTCAAAAATGTATACATTTTTTAGGGACTATTCATACACACACACACATATATATATATATATATAAATGTATGAACAGGATGTCCTTAAAAAATGTATACATTTTTTAGGGACCATACATACATACATATATATATATATATAAATGTATGAACAGGATGTCCCTAAAAAATGTATACATTTTTTAGGGACCATACATACATACATATATATATATATATATAAATGTATGAACAGGATGTCCCTAAAAAATGTATACATTTTTTAGGGACCATACATACATACATATATATATATATATATAAATGTATGAACAGGATGTCCTTAAAAAATGTATACATTTTTTAGGGACCATACATACATACATATATATATATATATAAATGTATGAACAGGATGTCCCTAAAAAATGTATACATTTTTTAGGGACCATACATACATACATATATATATATATATATAAATGTATGAACAGGATGTCCTTAAAAAATGTATACATTTTTTAGGGACATCCCATTCATACATTTATATATATATATATACATTGTGTGTGTGTATATATATATATATATATATATCATCCTTTAACGTTCGTTTTCCCTGCTGGCCAGGGTTACATACATACACACCCTCATATATATATATATATATATATTGTTTGTATATATACCTATACGCTCTCGCACTTTATATACACTGTAGTTGTCAAGGAGGGGTGAGGTGAGTGGTGGTGATTGATTCTG
>OZ024763.1:28267469-28277469 GCA_964016885.1 Eledone cirrhosa | reverse complement strand
AGGTGAGAGAGAGAGAGATAAAAGGTGAGAGAGAGAGAGAGATAAAAGGTGAGAGAGAGACAGATATAAAAGCTGTGAGAGAGAGTGAGAAAGAAACATATACATATATATATTATATATAATGGAAAATTTGAACAGGAACAAAACAGAGAGGCAGTACAACGATAGAGAGAGAGAGAGAGAGAGAGAGAGAGAGAGAGAGAGAGAGAGAGAGAGAGAGAAAGAGAGAGAGAGAGATCGGAGGTTATGTAAAGCCAAAAATGAGCAAATGTCATCCGTTTGGTCGGTAACATTTGAAAATACAAATGATCAGAGGTTCTCTGTGTTCAAGTTTGTGAAAGAACTAGAGAACGATGTAACAAAGATGGTGTGGCAAGATACCAGAGTACTCGATACTTAGGGTAGTAGAGTGGGTAATAGGAAAAGAGTCAGGACCCCGATGACTGAGCCCTGGCCGTTTCGACAGCTAGATGGTAGCGAAACATGTCATGTCGGCTTATCTCCCCTGTTTGCTGAGATCAAAGTGAGTGAATTTGTCACTACTTTAAAACAATAGCTTACGGTCTTCAAAATTGTTTTAATTAAGCATAAAGTGTATTGCAAAATACATTATATATACATCCATATATATATTGCTATTTCAGAGCTCCAATTCTAATATATATATATATATATATATATATATATATATATATATATATATGCAGAAGTTATATTTGATTTGTTGGGATTCCAACAAACTTAAATATATTGTATTTTATCTGATGAAAGCGCACCAAGGCTGCCTTGGTTGCCCTTGAAATATATATATTAAAATAATTATGGTTTTATAAATATAGTTTCCATTTATTAATATATTGTATATATATATATATATATATATATATATATATATATATATATATATATATATATATATATATATATATGTATATATATATATTATAATAATAATAATAATAATAAATATAATAATAGTTTCAGAAGATCCCGTTAAGGGTGAAAGCAGCGATTCTTTGCTTAAACTTACAATGGTTTATCCACCGCACAATAATGACAATGATTATGATGAGGATGTTGGTGGTGGTGATGATGATGATGGTGAGGATCCGGTGATGATGATCATGATGATGATGATGATGGTGGTGGTGATGATGAGGATGAGGATAATGGGGATGAGGGTGATGATGGTGATGACGATGATGGTGATGGTTGTGGTGATAATGATGATGAGAATGATTAGGAGGATGGTGGTGATGGCGATGATCTTGATGATGAAGATGATGATGATGGTGATGATGGTGATGATGATGAGGATAGTGGTGATGATAATGATGAGAATGGTGATGATGATGATGATGATCATCGGTATCGTCACCATAAAGGCTTCTTTTATTTGCCACAGGGGCGTCAAGAGAACATGTCAAAGGGAGCTTATATAACGTTGGAAGAATTACATAATATGGAAGCCGAAAAAAGTAAAAAGAAAAAAAAATATATCGAAACGTGTGATTTCTATGTATGTTGGTCTTCCCAAAGCAGGTATGATGATGATGGTGATGATGGTGATGATGGTGGTGGTGGTGGTGGATAATAATGACAATGACAATGACGATGATGATGATGATTGTGCTCATGATAATACCCATTAAGGTATCGAATGAATATTCCCAATTGCATAGTTAAAAATAATATATATATATATATATATATATATATATATATATATATATATATATACATGTGTGTATACATATATACATATATATATATATATTTGCATGTGTGTGCATACATGCATTTATATAAATAGAAAGAGGGAGATGTATATGTATGTGTATGCTTATATATATATATATATATGCGTATATACATATACATATATGCATATATACACATGTATGTATATATATATATATATATATATATATATATATATATATATACATAAATATACATATATAATATTTAATAAAAAAAATGAAAAAATATATATATTATATATATATAAATCAGAGGTATTTGGCCAACAACAAAACCATCAGCGCCATCTATGAATTCATCTTTGCCATCCATCTCTGAACACATCACGCATCACCACATCACATATCACACATATCAATCCATCCATCCGTTATTTCGTTCATCTATCCCACCCACCCACCCAGCCCACCCGCCATGCACCACCCCACCCACTCAGTTTTACACCCACCCACCAACCTACTCAGCCATACACCCAACCATCCTGCCATCTACCCAGCCACCAATCTACCCAGCCATCTCAGCCATACACCCAACCATCCTGCCATCTACCCAGCCACCAATCTACCCAGCAATCTATCTACCCAGCCATCTCAGCCATATACCCAACCATCCATCCATCATCACACCCATCTAGCTACCCAGCCACTCAGCCATCTAAGCCATAAACCCAACCATCCTGCCATCCAACTACCCACCTAGCTACCCAGCCACCAATCTACCCAGCGACCTAGCTACCCAGCCACCAATCTACCCAGCAATCTAGATACACAGCCATCTAGATATCCAGCCACCAATCTACCCAGCGACCTAGCTACTGGGCCACCAATCTACCCAGCAATCTAGATACACAGCCATCTAGATACCCAGCCACCTAGCTACCCAGCCACCAATCTACCCAGCGACCTAGCTACTGGGCCACCAATCTACCCAGCAATCTAGATACACAGCCATCTAGATATCCAGCCACCAATCTACCCAGCGACCTAGCTACTGGGCCACCAATCTACCCAGCAATCTAGATACACAGCCATCTAGATATCCAGCCACCAATCTACCCAGCGACCTAGCTACTGGGCCACCAATCTACCCAGCAATCTAGATACACAGCCATCTAGATATCCAGCCACCAATCTACCCAGCGACCTAGCTACTGGGCCACCAATCTACCCAGCAATCTAGATACACAGCCATCTAGATATCCAGCCACCAATCTACCCAGCGACCTAGCTACTGGGCCACCAATCTACCCAGCAATCTAGATACACAGCCATCTAGATATCCAGCCACCAATCTACCCAGCGACCTAGCTACCCAGCAATCTAGATACACAGCCATCTAGATATCCAGCCACCAATCTACCCAGCGACCTAGCTACCTAGCCACCAATCTACCCAGCTATCTCAGCCATATACCCAACCATCCAGCCATGATCACACCCATCAAGCAACCCAGCCACCCAACCATCCTTCCATCCCAATACCCACCTAGCTACTCAGTCACCAATCTACCCAGCCATCCAGCCATCTCAGCTATACACACAACCATCCAGCCACACATCTACCCAGCCTCCAATCTACCCATCCACCCGGCCATTACACACATTAGCTATATACATATCCACCCAGCCATACATATGTGCTTATGTAATTCTAAGTCTGTGCGTGAATGTATTTGTACGAGTATGTGTGTCTGTAATTCTCAATCTCCCAGTGTGTATGTGTGTATGTGTGTATGTGTGTGTGTGTGTAATTCTTAATCACACACACCCAGCCAACCATCAATCTACTCATCCACCCGGCCATTACACACCTTAGCTATATACATATCCACCCAGCCATACATATGTGTTTATGTAATTCTAAGTCTGTGCGTGAATGTGTGTGTGTGTGTGTGTGTGTGTGTGTGTGTGTGTGTGTGTGTGTGTGTGTGTGTGTGTGTGTAATTCTTAATCACACACACACACACACACACACCCAGCCAACCACCAATCTATCCACCCACCCGGCTATACACCCATCCATCCGTTATTTGGTGCCTCTATTCAGCCCTACACCCATCTATACGTACTCTCTTCATAGCCATCCATCCATCTACCCCGCCATCCATCTATCCACCCTTCTGTCTGTCTCTTGTTAGCCACCCGTTTCATATTCAGACAGTGAAAGAGAGGGACAAATACAACACCCCCTACCTCTTCTCGCACCTGTCATATATCAATATCACCAGCAGCAGCACCACCTGCAACAGAAGCAGCATCACCCATACCAATGCCTGTAAATGTCTATGATTTTGTATGTTCTCAAATAGAGTGAACACAAACGCACACATACGTGTGTGTGTGTGTGTGTGTGTGTGTGTGTGTGTGTGTGTGTATACATAAATATATATGCACGCACATACCTATACATAAAAATACACATTTTCTCGTACATATAAGCATGTATATATACAGATATATATATATATATGCACACACCTGCATACATATATATATATATATATATATATATATATATATATATATACTATATATATATATATATACTATATATATATATATAGTATATATATATATATATATACTATATATATATATATATACTATATATATATATATATACTATATATATATATATATACTATATATATATATATATACTATATATATATATATATACTATATATATATATATATACTATATATATATATATATACTATATATATATATATATACTATATATATATATATATACTATATATATATATATATACTATATATATATATATACTATATATATATATATATACTATATATATATATATATATATATATATATATATATATATATATATATATATATATATACTATATATATATATACTATATATATATATACTATATATATATATACTATATATATATATATACTATATATATATATATACTATATATATATATATATACTATATATATATATATACTATATATATATATATACTATATATATATATATATATACTATATATATATATATATACTATATATATATATACTGTATATTATATATATATATATGTATATATATATATATACTGTATATTATATATATATATGTATATATATATACTGTATATTATATATATATATGTATATATATATACTGTATATTATATATATATGTATGTATATATATATATACTGATACACATATATATAAATATATTCTTACGCGCGCGCACACACACACACACACACACATACAAACACATTTATATATATATATATATATATATATATATATATATATATATATATATATATATATATGTGTGTGTGTGTGTGTGTATATATAGGTATATTCTGACACACACGCAGTGTGGAGTGTAGAGGAGAAAATAGGCGGCCAAGAATTCCTGCATTTATGCCTCCATCTACAGTACATGTCTAGCTATGATATATATACAAAAGCTATCTAGAACTAGAGCTACAGCTAGACAGAAGCAGATCTAGATAGAGTTAGCTAGCTTGATAGAAGACCATAGCCACTTTACTTAAATATCTACCCTACCTAGCTCCCTATAGGCACGTCTGCCCACCTGCCAGCCTGTCTAACCACCCCTACCAACCAGCCAGCTATCTACCACCAGCCCACACCATGCTTACCCCCACCGAACAATCAAACCCAAACCAATCTATATATTTTTATTAACCCAACTTATGGCCGTAAAAGCGTTCCTTGCAATAGAGGCAATAGAGACTGGCTCGCTCTTACGTAACATCAATGGAACATAATCACAAACGTATAACATGGGAGAGAGAGAGAGAGAGAGAGAGAGATACGCATGCGCACACACAGACTGTACAATGATTTACAGACAAACAAGCACATATTCACAATACACAAACACAGATAGAGACAAAGATATACAGATACACAGACACACACATATATATATATATATATACGCAGACAAATATATACACACACACACATATATATATATACGCAGACAAAGATATACAGATACACACACTCACACACACATATATATATATATATATATATATATACACAGACAAATATATACACACGCACACATATATATATATACACAGACAAAAATATACACACGCACACATATATATACACAGACAAATTTATACACACACACACACATATATATATACGCAGACAAAGATATACAGATACACACACACACATATGCACATACGCAGACACAGATTGAGTGACACACACACACACACACACAGACATATAGAGACTGATATACAGACACACACAAAGACAGATCGAGACAGAGATATACAGATACACAGACACACACATATATATATATATATATATATATATATACGCAGACAAATATATACACACACACACACATATATATACACAGACAAAGGTAAACAGACACACACACACATATGCACATACGCAGACACAGATTTAGTGACACACACACACACACACACACAGATAGAGACTGATATACAGACACACACAAAGACAGATTGAGTGTCACACACACAAACAGATTAAGAATCACAGATTTACATATATATATACAGAGAGAGATTAAGAATTACACAAAGAGAGAGAGAGAGAGAGAGAGAGAGAGAGAGAGAGAGAGAGAGAGAGAGAGAGAGAGAGAGCGAGAGAGAGAGCGAGAGAGCGCGAAAGAGAGAGATCTAGGGAGGGAGGGGGAAGAGAAATTAAGAATTACAGACACACACAAGGATTGAGAATTACAAAGACACACACACACACACACACACATAAAGACAGACACACATACAAACACATACACACACTGAGACTGAAAATTACATACATACACATGCACACAGACAGGCTGAGGATTACATAAACACACAGAGACATACAGACACATACACAGTCAATAATTGATACCTATAATTCGAGGGAAATCAGAAAAACTAGATAGATGGGCTGAAACATGGAAGGTTAGGGATGGGCGGGTGGGAATCGGGTGTTTATTACTCAGGGACATTTCAAAGGTTTCCTCTTCTCAATAGAATACATTTCTCTAAATATAAAGGGACTTACGTAGAAAGGCATTTCATGTGCATGTGTTTATATATATATATATATATATATATATATATATATATATATATATACATATTTGCATACATATATATATGTAGGTATACATATATATATATATATATATATATATATATATATATACCTACATATATATATACATATACATATATATATATACCTACATATATATACATATATATATATATATATATACCTACATATATATATACATATATATATATATTTACCTACATATACATACTTATATACATATATATACACATACATACATACATATACATACTTATATACATATATATACACATACATACATACACATACATATATATACACATACATACATATATATATACATATATATATATATATACCTACATATATATATACCTACATATATATATACCTACATAAATATATACATATATATATACATATATATATATATACCTACATATACATATATATATACACATATATACACACACATATATATTATATACATACATATATACAGACACACATATATATATACATATATAGATGTATACGTGTACATACACATACATCTACCTACATATATATATATATATGTATGTACATGTATTCATATTATTGTGTGTGTATATATATATATATATATGTGAGTATGTGTGTGTATGTGTATGGATATATAAATATATATATATATACACACACACACACACACACACACACACACACACACACACACATATATATATATACACATGCGTGTAAGAGGCAAAACATGAAGGCATACACGCACAAATACGCGTCACCTTCAAAAACATATCCCAGCCAATTCGCATCCAAGCACAAAAACCTGCACCCCCTACACAACAGGCCTCCGCAACACCACCACCACCAACATACCCACACACTCCAACACCACTACCACCATAGCCACTACCAAAGTTACTGCACATCACCACCACAACCAGCACCACCATTGCAGCCATCATACATCACCACCTCCACCACTAACAATAACACACTCACACAACACCACCAACAACTACCACCAACTGACCATCAGTAATACTACCGCCACACAACACCACCCACCAATCACCACCACCACCAATACTACTGCCACATAAACACCACCAACTGACCATCACTAGTACTACCACCACACAACACCACCCACCAACCACCACCACCACCAATACTACTGCCACATAAACACCACCAACTGACCATCACTAATACTACCGCCACACAACACCACCCACCAACCACCACCACCACCAATACTACTGCCACATAAACACCACCAACTGACCATCACTAATACTACCGCCACACAACACCACCCACCAACCACCACCACCACCAATACTACTGCCACATAAACACCACCAACTGACCATCACTAATACTACCGCCACACAACACCACCCACCAACCACCACCACCACCAATACTACAGCCACATAAACACCACCAACTGACCATCACTAATACTACCGCCACACAACACCACCCACCAACCACCACCACCACCAATACTACAGCCACATAAACACCACCAACTGACCATCACTAATACTACCGCCACACAACACCACCCACCAACCACCACCACCACCAATACTACAGCCACATAAACACCACCAACTGACCATCACTAATACTACCGCCACACAACACCACCCACCAACCACCACCACCACCAATACTACTGCCACATAAACACCACCAACTGACCATCACTAATACTACCGCCACACAACACCACCCACCAACCACCACCACCACCAATACTACAGCCACATAAACACCACCAACTGACCATCACTAATACTACCGCCACACAACACCACCCACCAACCACCACCACCACCAATACTACAGCCACATAAACACCACCAACTGACCATCACTAATACTACCGCCACACAACACCACCCACCAACCACCACCACCACCAATACTACTGCCACATAAACACCACCAACTGACCATCACTAATACTACCGCCACACAACACCACCCACCAACCACCACCACCACCAATACTACAGCCACATAAACACCACCAACTGACCATCACTAATACTACCGCCACACAACACCACCCACCAACCACCACCACCACCAATACTACAGCCACATAAACACCACCAACTGACCATCACTAATACTACCGCCACACAACACCACCCACCAACCACCACCACCACCAATACTACAGCCACATAAACACCACCAACTGACCATCACTAATACTACCGCCACACAACACCACCCACCAACCACCACCACCACCAATACTACTGCCACATAAACACCACCAACTGACCATCACTAATACTACCGCCACACAACACCACCCACCAACCACCACCACCACCAATACTACAGCCACATAAACACCACCAACTGACCATCACTAATACTACCGCCACACAACACCACCCACCAACCACCACCACCACCAATACTACAGCCACATAAACACCACCAACTGACCATCACTAATACTACCGCCACACAACACCACCCACCAACCACCACCACCACCAATACTACAGCCACATAAACACCACCAACTGACCATCACTAGTACTACCGCCACACAACACCACCCACCAACCACCACCACCACCAATACTACAGCCACATAAACACCACCAACTGACCATCACTAATACTACCACCACACAACACCACCCACCAACCACCACCACCACCAATACTACAGCCACATAAACACCACCAACTGACCATCACTAATACTACCGCCACACAACACCACCCACCAACCACCACCACCACCAATACTACTGCCACATAAACACCACCAACTGACCATCACTAATACTACCGCCACACAACACCACCCACCACCAACCACCACCACCAATACTACCGCCACAAAACACCACCATCTACTACCACCAATACTACTGCCACATAAAACACCACCAACAACCACCAGCAATACTACCGCCACATAAACACCACCAATACTACCGCTACGTAACGCCACCATCTACTACCACCAATACTACTGCCATATAAACACCACCAATACTACTGCCACATAGATACCACCACCACCACCACCACGAATACTACTGTCACATAAACACCACCA
>OZ024763.1:28239969-28242469 GCA_964016885.1 Eledone cirrhosa | reverse complement strand
GGAGACATGTATGTTATATAGCCTCGGGCCGAATCGAACACTGTGAGAAGAATTGAAACCGTGAGGTGGCGAATTGGCAGAGTCGTTAAAATGCTTGGCATTTTAACGACTCTGCCAAGTTATTACTGGTACTCATTTTCTTTTTCAGCTGAGTATATTGTAGCAATGTGAAATGAAGTGTTTTGCTCAAGAACACAATACACAACCCAATCCAAGAATCGAACCTACGGCATTAATATCGTAAGTCCAACACCCTTACCACTGTAGCAATGTGAAATGAAGTATTTTGTGCAAGAATACACAACCCAACCCTGGACTCGAACCCATGACATTACGATCGTAAGTCCAACACCCTTACCACTGTAGCAATGTGAAATGAAGTATTTTGTGCAAGAACACACAACCCAACCCTGGACTCGAACCCATGACATTATGATCGTAAATCCAACACCCTTACCACTGTAGCAATGTGAAATGAAGTATTTTGTGCAAGAACACACAACACAACCCTGGACTCGAACCCATGACATTATGATCGTAAATCCAACACCCTTACCACTGTAGCAATGTGAAATGAAGTATTTTGTGCAAGAACACACAACACAACCCTGGACTCGAACCCATGACATTATGATCGTAAGTCCAACACCCTTACCACTGGAGCAACGTGAAATGAAGTGTTTTGCTCAAGAACACAACACGCAACCCAACCCTGGACTCGAACCCACGACATTATGATCGTAATTCCAACACCTTTACCACTAAGCCATGCACCTCCACAACGGCCAAAATATATGCGTTAAAAAAACAAAACAAGAAGCAATGGGGAAGGACGATCCAGCGAGGAGTAAAGGGCAGATGGAGAGCTAGAATGAAAGACAAAGAAACAATTTACCTTTACCTTAATTGCAATGAGGTAATTGACCTTTCTTTGTTGTTTAATCCATAACCATTATATTAAGAGTGTAAAACACTTACCTGTAAAAAGAAAAAAAGAAAGATTATAATCATAAGCCTAAACATAAGAGAAATAACAGCAACAATAACATCAACAATAACAATTATTATTATTTCTAATTTAGGTACAAGGTCACAGTGATGTAATTAGAGTTTGTACCGCCCCGGGGAAGACTTCAGTTTGCTGCTCTCGGGGCCCCCAACACAAATACATATTGCTCAGTGACGCACTGATATATATTATATATATATATATATATATATATATATATAAGGAAAAAAGATGAAATCGAAAATGCAACTGGAGTCTTTTTTTAAAAAGAATATATATTTATTTGGTTCCTTCACCGGTTTCGCAGTTCTTCTGCTTTTCAAAAGTAGAATTGAGATGGAGGGTTTGTGGTTTTTCTGATATATATATATATATGTATGTATGTAAAAGGTAAACAGAAATAACAACACAAGCGGTACAGTATACGGAAGGGATATATTAGGTTTATGCTTGATATAGCAGGAAGAGGATCTTAACGTTTCGGACGCTAGTTCTTCATCAGAAGAAAGAATGAGAAATAAGATAGATTGAAGGGACGGGCGGGTTGGTATTGGAAAAAATGCCTTGGCTTCTACAGGACTAGAACTGTTTCATGCGAAGGAAATCATCAGAAATCTGACAATCCACTGCCCTCACGACCCTAATAATAATAATAATAATAATTTCTGATTTAGGCACACAAGGCCAGCAATTTTGGGGGTAGGGGAAAGTCGATTAAATTGACACACTCAAACAAACACACCCTCACAAATAATCAAACACACACACAATTTAATCAAAGGCTTAAATTTGACGTTTTTGACAAATGTTTAAATTTTTATATTTATATATATTTTACTATTATCTTATTTTTATATATTTTCACATTGTTAATAGCAATTTTTTTTTATTTTTTGGGTTTAAAAATATATTTCATTTTTATAATATTTCATTTTATTTTTATTTATTCATTTCTGCTTTTGATATGACGTAATCGAGGAAAATGGCGGAGCGCATGGTCCGGGGTGGGTGGGCGGTTTAGGAAACGTGTCAGGCTGATTGAGGTGTGTGTGTCACTCGGGTAACCCATCGGAGAATGGCGAGATGAGATGGGTTGGGCAGGAGCAGAGAGAGAGAGAGAGAGAGAGAGAGAGAGAGAGAGAGAGAGACTGGTGGCAGAGTTGTGTTATGAAAGAAATCATTATCATTATTATTATTATTATCGCTTCTATTACAGTCAGATGATTACATAACTAGGTGTGTGTGGAGGTGGGTAAGGGGGTGGAATGTAATGATGGTGGTGTTGGTGGTTAGGTTAGTTTCGTTGGCTGGTTGACGGGTGGCGATCGGTCTAGACATTCTAAGGTAAACCGTAGAGCAAATGAGACAACAACAACAACAATAAAAGATAAAAATGTTGTTGTTGTTGTTGTTGTTTTAGCAATTAAAGATTTAAGATATAAAATGACGTCGAGAAGATGATGATGATGATGATGATGAAGAAGAAAACAA
>OZ024763.1:28217469-28229969 GCA_964016885.1 Eledone cirrhosa | reverse complement strand
AGTCGAACAAGAAAGACACTAAAAAAAAAAAAAAAACGAGGAAAGACAGAAATGTAGACATGTTCAATTATGTGTAAGACTGGGTATGATGGGGAGTGGGGGAGGTAGAGGGAGGGAGTGGGGGAGGTAGAGGGAAGGAGTGGGGATGGTGGATGTGGGGGGAGGTACATATGGGGGGGTGGGTTAGATATAGTGTAGATGAGGATGATGGGGTAGAGATACATAGAAAGAGAGGATTAGGCGGATAGTGAAGAAGACGAGGATAGAGAGGGGAGAAGGATAGAGAGAAAGGGGAGGAGGATAGAGAGAGAAAGGGGAGAAGGATAGAGAGAGAAAGAGGAGAAGGATAGAGAGAGGAGGAGGAGGAGGATAGAGAGAGAAAGGGGAGGAGGATAGAGAGAGAAAGAGAAGATTGATAGAGATATATAGAGTGGGATGACAATGAGAAGGATTACTATATATATATATATAGAGAGAGAGAGAGAGAGAGTGAGTGAGAAAGAGGTTGAGGAAGTGAGAAAGAGGTTGAGGGAGAGAGAGAGGTTGAGGGAGAGAGAGAGGTTGAGGGAGAGATAGAGAGAGAGGTTGAGGGAGAAATAGAGAGAGAGGTTGAGGGAGAATAGAGAGAGAGGTTGAGGGAGAAATAGAGAGAGAGGTTGAGGGAGAGATAGAGAGAGGGGTTGAGGGAGAGAGAGAGGGGTTGAGGGAGAGAGAGAGGGGCCATAATTATATATATATACCCCCACATTATATATATATATATATATATACATACACTCAAATATTCCCCCCTCATTATACACACACAAACACACATATATATCCACACATTCATATATACATATATATCCACACAAACACACAAATATATCCACACACATATATATTATACACACAAACACACACATATATATATTATACACACAAACACACACATATACATCCACACACACACACATACCCACACACATATATATATAATAAATCAGGAAATATATATATAGATATATCCCCACACACATACACATAAATATTCCTCCAGATTATACATACACACACCTAAACATATCCCCACATTACATACATAAATATATATATACATAAATATATATATACATAAATATATATATATATATATATATATATATATACACACACACACACACACAAATATTCCCCGGCGTACACACGTGAGCTAGCTACTGGCTTATTGAAGCGTACTCTGTGTGTAAATGCAATGTACAGTATATATGAAGGGGGAAAATAGTCTTCACGAATCCCAAGAGCCACAGCGACTGTTTAGCCAAGATGATAAAGGTGCTAGACTAGTGACCCACGAAAGGGTCACGACTTCGAATCCTACTACGCCACACCGTGGCGTGACAAGCCATGTCACATCGTGCCATGCTGTGCCACACCACACCAAATCGTACCAGGCTACTCCACGCCATTGGAATCTCAGCTCACCTCGTCTCAACGCAAACTTGTCCTTATATGTGTGTGTGTGTGTCTTTTTTATATCCATGTTAGACAAAGGGAGAAGGGAAATTACTGAGATCGACCTTTTTCTCTCAACACACACACATATATATATATGTATATATATACACACAAACGTACGTGTGTATATATATATATATATATGTGTGTATTTGTGTATATATATATATATATATATATACACACACAAATACACACGCATACATACAATCACAAATGTCGGCTGGAACATTTACTAGAGTAATATATATATATATATATATATATATATATATATATATATACACACACACACATTCGTAATAATTGACTATCGATGCCATGCACTTACTCTCCTGTCAAACATGCGATGAAGTAGTACTGTCCGAAACGTTAAGACTCTATTTTAGCTATTTCTAACTTATCAAGTGTTACACCGGTATACTAACATTACATTTGTATTCCCCTCCTTTCATTATAGTAGGGAGGAACTGTAACAACCATCGTCGAAATTGACGTAGGTCCATTCCACATAAAACGTAATCGTAAGCAATTCTCTACATATTTCTCTTGTTCTAAAATAGTTTAGCCAATATTTCTCCCCGCCCCTTCCATGTTGAAGGTTTTTGTTCAATTTCATAATCGATAAAATACTTCTGTCATTTATTATTTTTTTTTTTTTAGTCTTCCTCTCTTCTATCTTCCAAATCAATCTAGCCTTTTAAAACGAAACCCACCACCACCACACTGCTACCCACCACCCGACACCACCCTAGAGCTACTAGACACTCAATATTTTTAAAAGACCCTATTTCACCTTCCTAGTGTCTCCAGCCATAGCTAATATCCCAGCAACCTCTCTCTCTTTCGTCCACTCCCTCTCTCCCTTGTCCACTCACTGCCCCTCCTCTCTCTCTCTCTCGTCCACTCATACTCTCCCTATGTCTCTCTCTCTCTCTCTTTTGCCTGACCCAACACAAAGCACCAAACCTACAAGCTACACCATCAACACTACCACCACCATCATCATCACCATGAGAAGCACCATCACCAGTACAACAACACAACCACAACTATCACCACCTTCACCAAAACCACTGTCACAACCACCACTAACACCACTTCCATAAAAACGCAACAACCACCACCGCCACCACAACAATCACAAGAACCACCACCACCACCACCACAACAGACCACCACCATCACAACAGACCACCACCACCACAGCAATCACAACAGACCACCACCACCACAACAGACCACCACCATCACAACAGACCACCACCACCACCACAGCAATCACAACAGACCACCACCACCACAACAGACCACCACCACAACAGACCACCACCATCACAACAGACCACCACCACCACCACCACCACACATCCGTTACCACCATTGTTTAGTCTTTAACCACTAACCACACATCACATTTCATTCTTTGTCCAATTTTTAACCACATCTCGCCATTTTCCTCTATTGTTCCACTCTTATACATTCACTGTCTCCGCTTCACAAAAGTCTCTCGACTTTAGCCTGGCAATGTACACATACATACACTTAGGCACACACACACACACACACACATATATATATACACACACACATCTATACACACACACACAGGCACACACATATATACACAAACAGATACACACACATATGCACATATCTATACACACACACACATATGCACATATCTATACACACACACACATATATATATATATATACAAAAACACATACACACAAACATATACACATATCTATACATACACACACATATATATATACACATACACATTATATATATACACATACACATATTATATATATACACACAGTCTCTTGGCTTTAGTCTGATAATGTACACACACCTACATATATCTATAGACACACACATATATACACACACACAAACACATACACATATTTATATCTATACACACACATATTTATATCTACACACACACACATATATTTATATCTACACACACACACATATATTTATATCTACACACACACACATATATATATATATATATACACACACAAACATATACACATTCGCACACTCATATACACACAAGCGCACGAATATATATACAGGCAAACACAAAAATACAAATACACACACAATCACACATACACGCAAACACACGTGCATACACACAAACACACCAAATAAAAACACATACATATACAAACACAAAAAAAATACAAACATACATGGACATACAAACTGACACACACACACACACACACACATCCAAACCCCCACAACCACCACCACCCACAACATCTGGTCTTTTCACCTTTCAGCAAGTTCATCGATTAACGCTTCACAATCTAGCCATCACCATCATCATCATCATCATCACCATCATCACCATCATCACCATCATCACCATCATCACCATCACCATCATCACCATCATCATCATCATCGTCATCACCATTGTTCTATAAATATTTATCCAGACTTACTCTATTGCATGCTATCGTTAAACAATGTCTGAGTACATATATATATATTCACACACACACACACACACTAACACACACACACACACACAAACACACACACACACACACACACAAACACACTAATAATTGTTTCTACTTTTGGCACAAGACCAGCAATTATCCCAGTGTATTACTGGTACTTTATTTTATCGACCCCGTAAGGGATGAAAGGCAAAGTTAACCTCGGCGGGATTTGAACTCAGAATGGCAAGGGCCGTAACTCTATGCGTCAAAGCATGGCGTCCGACCCTCTACTGATACTGCCAATCCACTGTTGCCCTTGGTTTCTTATATAGGCAAGGCACAAGGCCAGTAATTTTGGGGGAGAGGAAAGTCGGTTAAATCGACCCCAGTATGTTACTGGTAATTTATGTTATCAACCCCTGTAAGGATGAAAGGCTAAGTTAGCCTAAGTGGGATTTGAACTCAGAATGGCAAGGGCCGTAACTCTATGCGTCAAAGCATGGCGTCCGACCCTCTACCGATACTGCCAATCCACCGCCCACACACAAATAATGACTCCTACTATAGACCAGCAATTTTGGAGGAGGGGAATGTTGATTAAATATACAGTGTATATACGGTGTATATATAGTGTATATAAAGTGTGTATATAGTGTGTATAATGAATAATTATTTCTACCTTTGGCGCAAGGCCAGCAATTTTGGAGGAGGGGAATGTTGATTAAATATACAGTGTATATATACGGTGTATATATAGTGTATATATAGTGTATATATAGTGTGTATAATGAATAATTATTTCTACCTTTGGCACAAGGCTAGCAATTACTCCAGTGCATTACTGGTACTGTGTTTTATCGGCCCCGTAAGGATGAAAGGTAAAGTTAACCTCTGCAGGATTCTGAACTCAGATCGTAAAGAGTCGTATCTGTATGCTGTAAGGCATGTTGTCCGGCGCTCTACACTTCTTCGTGGCCTAGAGTTACGCCCCTTTACGTTCTGAGTTCCAATCCTGCCGAGGTTAACTTTGCCTTTCATCCTTACGGGGGGCCGATAAAAGAAAGTACCAGTAATTCACTGGTGTAATTGCTGGCCTTGTGCCAAAAGTTGAAACAATTATCGTTAATAGTATTATTTGGATCGGCAGTATCGCTAGGGTCAGACAATACGCTTTGCAGCGTAGAGTTATGACCCTTTACATTCCAAAATGTAGTCCAAATCCTGCCGAGCTTAGATATAACTTTCATCCTTATGTGGTCTATAAAATACAGTACCAGTAATGCACTGGGGGATTTCGACTTAATCAACTTTCCCCTCCCCACGAAAAAATATAATTTCTGGCCTTGTGCCTAAATTAGAAACAATTATCATTTTTTGTCATCATCATCATCATCGTCATCGTCGTCCTATTTAATTATGCACCCATCCTCCACGCCCCACCAACACTAAACTCACTTCTTTTTATCTTATTTAAATAAACAACTTTCCATCGACAGAGGAAATGTAAAAACATCTTTCCACGGGGAATAATGGAGCAAGCATGTCTTTAGACTAAACACAACTACGCATACAGATCTACATAATATATATATATATATATATATATATATTATGTAGGTGTGTATACGTAGTTGTGTTTAGAATACTTACTGTTGAGACTGGTGATTATATATATATATATATATATATGAATATAGACATAGAATATTCGAAAATATTCTGTATGTTTATAATAAACATTTTGAAGACCTAATCGCTATAGAATAGAATACGTCACGTATTACAATTAGATTCTCGATAAAAGCAAGGGAAGTAAATCTACGCGTTTCATTCTTATTAGAAATCGTCAGGACTACATATCCAGTGCTTTTATCGAGAATGACACAGCTAGAGACTTATAGAATACTTAGCTGTGTACAGGAACTGGTTTGAAAGAGCGGTTGCCGGTCCGGCAGAAATTAGAAATTGGAATAAATGCTCTGAAATAGCGATATATATGTGAATATAGACATAGAATATTCGAAAATATTCTGTATGTTTATAATAAAAAAAACGTGACGTATTCTATTCTATAGCGATTAGGTCTTCAAAATGTTTATTATAAACATACAGAATATTTTCGAATATTCTATGTCTATATTCACATATATATCGCTATTTCAGAGCATTTATTCCAATTTCTAATTTCTGCCGGACCGGCAACCGCTCTTTCAAACCAGTTCCTGTACACAGCTAAGTATTCTATAAGTCTCTAGCTGTGTCATTCTCGATAAAAGCACTGGATATGTAGTCCTGACGATTTCTAATAAGAATGAAACGCGTAGATTTACTTCCCTTGCTTTTATCGAGAATCTAATTGTAATACGTGACGTATTCTATTCTATAGCGATTAGGTCTTCAAAATGTTTATTATAAACATACAGAATATTTTCGAATATTCTATGTCTATATTCACATATATATCGCTATTTCAGAGCATTTATTCCAATATATATATATATATATATATATATATATATCACCAGTCTCAACAGTAAGTATTCTCATCAGACAGACAGACAGACAGACCAGAGAGACAGAAACATGTACAATAGAGGTCCCACATGAACATGGCGTTAAGATGACGGCGTAGCTGTTGTTCAGATAAAGAAAAAAAAAATGTAGAAAAAAAAAACAGCAACCCAACAACAACAGAGTCAACAGTTAAGGTTACGATTCTGAGTGAAGTGTGAAGAGCTGGGGGTTGGAGTGGAGTGAAGTGAAGTGAAGTGTGGGGTGAGTGGAGTGTGGGGATTAGTGCAAGAAAAACAAACCAGAATCCTCCGTCAGCCTCACTTCAATGTAATCTGCAGATTCTTTTCCCAGTACAACGTAATTACAGGACGGGTACATGTGTAACTGTGTATGAATGTGTACGCATGTATGCACAAACATGCCTATGTATCTGTAACGCTATATATATATGTATAATTATGTGTGTGTGTGTATATATATATATATATATATATATTATATATAACAAATTAAATATATATATATATATATCAAATTAAATATATATATATATATATATATATATTTATCAAATTAAATATATATATATCAAATTAAATATATATATATATCAAATTAAATATATATATATATCAAATTAAATATATATATATATATATATATATATTTATCAAATTATATGTATATATATATATATCAAATTATATGTATATATATATATATATATATCAAATTATATGTATATATATATATATATCAAATTAAATATATATATATATATATATATATATCAAATTAAATATATATATATATATATATCAAATTAAAAATATATATATATATATATATATATCAAATTAAATATATATATATATCAAATTAAATATATATATATATATATCAAATTATATGTATATATATATATATATATATATATATCAAATTATATGTATATATATATATATATATATATATATATCTAATTTGATATATATATAGTATGTGTGTGTGTGTGTGTGTGTGTGTGTGTGTGTGTGTGTGTGTGTGTGTGTGTGTGTGTGTGTGTGTGTGTGTGTGTGTGTGTGTGTGTGTTACACAAACACGCACGTATGCATATAGAGATGTAAGTACGCACGTATATATATATGTATGTACATACGCAAGTATGTGTCACATTGTGTGTGTGAATCAACATATATATATATATATATATATATATATATATATATATATATACACATGCACATACTTGTTGTCCCAAAGAATGTATACACACTTTGATTAGAATGATGTTGAAGTATGTATACATTTTTGGGGACACCTTATATATATATATATATATATATATATATATATATATATATATATATATATACATACACATACTTGTTGTCCCAAAGAATGTATACACACTTTGATTAGAATGATGTTGAAGTATGTATACATTTTTGGGGACACCTTATATATATATATATATATATATATATATATATATACGTACGTTTTTGTGTGCATATATGTATATATATATGTATGTATATATATATATATATTTATGCACACAAAAACGTACGTATGCATGTAGAAACAAACATATATGCGTACGTAGGTATGTATGCATGTATGAAGATATGTGTGTATGGATGTATGCGTTTATCTAGGTATGTACATACATGTGTATCTTTGAACTAACATCTTTGAACGTGTCCCGATATACGTACGTACATTACTGGTACTTTATTTTATCGACCCCGTAAGGATGAAAGGCAAAGTAAACCTCGGCGGAATTTGAACTCAGAATGGCAAGGGCCGTAACTCTATGCGTCAAAGCATGGCGTCCGACCCTCTACCGATACTGCCAATCCACCTTGGTTTCTGATTTAGGCACAAGGTCAAGAATTTTTGGGAAAGATAAAGTCGATTAAATGGACCCCAGTTCGTTACTGGTACTTTATTTTATCGACTTCCGTAAAGATGATGAAACAAAGTTAACCTCGGCTGGATTTGAACTGAGAACGTAAACGGCCATAACTAAATACTGCAAAGCATGTTGGCCGGCGCTCTACCGATGCAACCAATCCACCACCACCACCCCCTACCCTTAATAATAGCAATAACGCGGCCCTAGACAGAGTGTGTGTGCTTGTTTCATGGATAGAAAAGGAGTGTGAGAAAAAAAATACATACATATATATATATATATATATACACACACACACAGTATATAGCAACGCTTCATAGGGAAAAGAAGCGGGGAAGAACTGGGATAAATATAGACAAAAGCTAAATGGAAAAAGGAAAGCACAGCTTAACAGGATATGGGAGGGATTTTGACAGGTACAGAGAGGAGATCCCTTTAAGAAGTTTGTTTTGGTTCTGTTTTTGTTAATTTGTCGTTTGTTTTTCTTCGTCCATCCCACTTATACTGAAGGGCATTTTTAAAAATTATTATTTTTTTTTTACCCTTTTATTTTCTATATTTTGGTTTTGTCATTGTGTGTGTGTCTGTGTGTGTGTATGTGTACGTATGTCATATATATATATATATACACAGGAATAGATAATATATATATACAGGCATACAAACACACGCATATAAATATACATACATACATATAATAAACACACACACATGGTGTCTTTAAAAAATGTATACAGTTTGATTAGAATGCTGTTGAAGTGTTTATACATTTTTGGTGGACACCCTGTATATATATATATATATATATATATATATATTATATATATATGCCTATACACGTTGCTAACATTTTTTCACACTTTCTGAGCTTCATATATTTACCACGCCAAACAACAAGCATGCCTCTCTTTATTTTCCACCTAAATAAGATCTGTCACCTTTAATGCAATAACAACAACAATAATACATACAACAACTACAACAACAACAACAACAACAACAATGCATATAACATCAACAATAACAACAAGAAGAAGAACGAGACGAAATCTCAACACAAATAGAAAGACGGATGAGGTTTACACCTGAAGAGTAGAATGAACGAAGGGTAAATATTTGAATAAACAACGGGACCCACCCTCATATGTGTGTGTGTATGTGCGTGCGTGTGCGTGTGCGTGTACGTGTACGTGTGCGTGTGCGTGTGTGTGGAGAGAGAGACACACACACACATATATATATATATATATAGAGAGAGAGAGGGAGAGAGATAGATAGATAGATAAGCATATATACACTCGTACAACCATATATGCATATGACTACACTCACAGACGCACACATTTATATGTAAAGGTGTGTGTGAAGAGAGAGGGAGAGATGGGGGAGGGATAGGGGGAGATGAGGGGGGATAAGGGGAGGGGGTGAGGGTAGAGACAAATATAAGACAAGGTGTAGATCTGTGAGTGTTGCGTATTGTAGAATTTGAACAGAACAACGGGACAGGTTACTCACAGAGTAATTAAAATGTGACCATGAGTGATGACTGAGCTAATAGAGGAGAATGTTGGTGGTGGTGGTGGTGGTAATGATGATGGTGGTGGTGGTGGTGGTGGTGGTGATACCGATGATGATGATGGTTGCGATTGCAGTGATAATGAATATATGGGTGTTTCGGTGTAAATGTTTACGATGATGATTGTGGTGGTGGTGATCGTGTTGTAGTAGTGGTGTTGGTGGTTGAAGTGATATTAGATATGTGGTTCTTTTGGTGTTAATGCTTATGATGTAGTGACGATGATGATGATGATAGTGTTAGGGGTGATGACGATCTTCTGAAGATCCCGTTAAGGGTGAAAGCAGCGATTCTTTGCTTAAACTTTAATCTGTTATTTTAATAAATATTTGCTCTACGGTTCTTATATATTTGATATATATTTATCCTTATCGAGCCCTCTTTGGATTTTAGTCTTCACATTTATTATTACTCTTATATATAGGGCGGTGGAGTGGCAGTATCAGTAGAGGGTCGGGCGCCATGCTTAGCAGCATAGAGTTACGTCCCTTTATGATCTGAGTTCAAATCCCGCCGAGGTTCACTTTGCCTTTCATCCTTACGGGGTCGTTAAAATAAAGTACCAGTCACGCACTGGGGTCGATTTAATCGAATTTCTCCTCCCCAAAAATTGATGGTCTTGTGCCTATATAAGAAACCATTGACTTTGCCTTTCATCCTTACGGGGTCGATAAAATAAAGTACCAGTAATGCACTGGGTAATTGCTGGCCTTGTGCCTAAAGTAGAAACAATTATTACTATTATATATATATATATATATAGGTGTGTGTGTGTGTGTATAAACACACAAACAAGGGAGTTTTCGAGAGAAACTCCATAATACATACAGGCAAAGGAGTTTTCGAAGACATACAGACAGACAGCAATTACAGAGACATACAGAGAGACAGAAGTCAGACGTACAGACAACTGAGGGAGACAAAAGGGAGTTTTCAAGAATAAAACTTGTCATCTTTAATGAGAGATAACGGTTTCCTGCATTGTGTCGCGAAATCGAAACCATAACAGTATTAACTAAAGTGACCCCCGCATACCCACCCCTGCACACTCACACACACATAGAAGCAGACACACACATAGAAGCAGACACACACATATATATATATGTATTTATAGACAAGTAGTCACACAAGGAAATACAGACAGACAGACACACACACAGGGACGAGACGTTACACAGAAGACACGCACATCTTTCCTATCATCTACACACACACACAGCGACACAAACCATACATTAGACACACACAATGACAAATACACACACAGACCAGACATTACACACACATTTACACACACACACACCTTTAATCATTATTCACACACAAATAAACACACAAATTCACACACACACTACAGACACCTTTAACCTCACACACTCTAGAGACACCTTTAACTTCACACACACACAGACTAGACATTACACACAAGACACGCACATCTTTCCTACCATCTACACACACACACACACAGCGACACAAACCATACATTAGACACAGACAATGACAAATACACACACAGACCAGACATTACACACACACACACACACTACAGACACCTTTAACCTCACACACACACACACACATAGAGAGACGAGACATTACACACAAGACACGCACATCTTTCCTACCATCTACACACACACACACAGCGACACAAACCATACATTAGACACAGACAATGACAAATACACACACAGACCAGACATTACACACACACACACACACTACAGACACCTTTAACCTCACACACACACACACACACACATAGAGACGAGACATTACACACAAGACACGCACATCTTTCCTACCATCTACACACACACACACAGCGACACAAACCATACATTACACACACACAATGACAAATACACACACAGACCAAACATTACACACACACACACACTACAGACACCTTTAACCTCACACACACACACACACACACACACATAGAGACGAGGCATTACACACAAGACACGCACATCTTTCCTACCATCTACACACACACACACACAGCGACACAAACCATACATTACACACACACAATGACAAATACACACACAGACCAAACATTACACACACACACACATTTTAATCATTATTCACACACAAATAAACACACAAACCATACGTTACAGACAGATACACAAATTCAAACAAACACACACACACTACAGACACCTTTAACCTCACATACACACACACACTCTACAGACACACATACACACACACTCTACAGACACACATACACACACACTTTTGCCATCATCTACTTTAACTAGGTTGACGAGATGAGAACCTGATATTGTATAAGAAGCAAGACGAGGGTTTGTTGTCAATGAATGAATCGATGGCTGACAGAATGAAAGAATGTGTGAATGATTAAACGAATGAATGAATGAATAGCTCTGCTTGACATACTAGCATTCTAGATTGTCTCTTAATACATTTGTGTGTGTGTGTATTATATATATATATATATATATATATATATATATATATATATATATATAT
>OZ024763.1:28207469-28212469 GCA_964016885.1 Eledone cirrhosa | reverse complement strand
ATCTAAACGATCCAAGATTGAAATTATTCAACTAATTCTCACCTCACCCACACACGGCTCTCCTCCTCCACCGCCGCCACCACCATCATACCCTCCCCCCCACAGACTCAATCTCACCTCCACCAACAACCACTACCTACCATCCCATCATTCCACCACCACCACCACCACCACCACGCCACCAACATCCGTCGTAAAAGAAATTCTTAGCGTAACAATAACACAGGCAGAAATTAAAAGGCACCATTCTATAACCACCACCACCACCACTACTACTACCACTACCATTATCATCATCATCACCATTCTATAACCACCACCACCACTACCATCGTCATCATCATCACTAGCAGCACCATTCTATAACCACCACCACCACCACCACTACCACCACTACCATCGTCATCATCATCACCAGCAGCAGCACCATTCTATAACCACCACCACCACCACCACCATCGTCATCATCATCACCAGCAGCACCATTCAATTACCACCAGCACGACCATCATCACTAGTAGCATCATCAACCACCACCACCATCATTGTCACCACCACCATCATCATCTCACCAGCTACACCATTCCACCACCACCACCACCATCATTACCAGCTACACCACCACCACCACCACCACCACCACCATCATCACCAGCAGCAGCAGCAGCACCATTCAACCACCACCATTGTCACCACCACCAGCTACACCATTCCACCACCACCATCATCATCACCAGCAGCACCATTCAACCACCACCACCACCATAGTCATCACCAGCTACACCATTCCACCACCTTCATCACCATCCTGATCATCCCCAGAAAAAAAACACCACCACCACCACCACCACCACCACCATTCCACATGGCGATGGCGGTGTGGCTGTGATTCTGCTACTGATGGTGATGGTGGTGGTGCTGCTACTGCTGATGTTGGTGGTGCTGCTGTGCTACTGCTTATGTTGGTGCTGCTGCTGCTACTGCTGATGTTGGTGGTGCTGCTGCTGCTACTGCTGATGTTGGTGGTGCTGCTACTACTGCTGATGTTGTTGGTGGTGCTGCTACTACTGCTGATGTTGTTGGTGGTGCTGCTACTACTGCTGATGTTGTTGGTGGTGCTGCTACTACTGCTGCTGCTGATGTTGTTGGTGGTGCTGTTGACGATTCCGGTGATAGTGAAAATACTACTGATGCTACTGCTGATAGTGCTGCTGGTGATGGCGCTACTGCTAGTGCTGCTGCTGCTTCTTCTACCTTACGAAAAAGCTAAGGATGCTGCGAAACCATGGCAACGATTGTGTTCAATAAGATGAAGAAGAAAAAAAACAAAAAACAAATACAAACACAAAAAAAAGAGAAAAAAATTCAAAGAACTTTTTAAAAATAATAAATAGAAAAGAAACCAACAAAAATAGCAATGAGATAATGTTTAGGTGTGTATTGTGTGTGTGTGTGTATTGTGTGTGTGGTGTGTGTGTAGTGGTGTGTTTGTAGTGGTGTGTGTGTAGGTGTGTGGTGTGTGTGTAGTGGTGTGTGTGTAGGTGTGTGGTGTGTGTGTAGTGGTGTGTGTGTCTAGTGGTGTGTGTGTGTAGTGGTGTGTGCGTGTGTAGTGGCGTGTGTGTGTGTTGTGGTGTGTGTGTGTTGTGGTGTGTGTGTAGTGGTGTGTGCGTGTGTAGTGGTGTGTGCGTGTGTGTAGTGGTGTGTGCGTGTGTAGTGGTGTGTGCGTGTGTGTAGTGGTGTGTGCGTGTGTAGTAGTGTGTGTGTAGTAGTGTGTGTGTGTGTAGTGGTGTGTGCGTGTGTAGTAGTGTGTGTGTAGTAGTGTGTGTGTAGTAGTGTGTGTGTGTGTATTACACGTGTATGGTATGGTGTGTGTATATGTAAATGTGTTTGTTGGGGTGTGTGTATGTGTCGATATACATTTTAAACGGGAAATTAGGGTTTATATATATATATATATATATGTTTAATATATAAATGGCTTCTACAGGACTAGAACTGTTTCATTCGAAGGAAATCATCTGGAAAGCACACAATGTCACAGTGTACACTTATGTGACACATTATGTGACACATGATTTGACAATGTGAAAGGTACTAGCATGACTACCACCACTACTGCACTACCACCATCACCACTACTACCACCACCACCACTGCTACCAACACCACTACTACCACCACAACCACTACCACCATCACCACTACTACTACTATCACCACTACCAATGCTACCAGCACCAACACCATCACCACTACCAATGCTACCATCACCAACACCATCACACCACTACCACTACCACCATCACCACTAACAATGAATGCTACCACCACCAACACCATCACCAGCATCACCACTACCAATGCTACCACCACCACCACCATCACCATCACCATCACCACAACACCACTGCCGCTACCACCATCACCACTATTACTATCACCACCACCACCACTTATAAAAAACAATCACCTTAATTTTAAGTATTCGCAAAGTCGAATCTTTGATGCTGTTTCTGAGTTCCTCACTTTTTCTCCCACCCCGGGCCCGACCCTCACACAGATAAAACACCCCCAAAAAATCAAACACCAAAATATAAAGATCCCCCACTCTTCCTCCTCCTCTCTCTCTCTCCACACACATACAGACACACCAAAAAGGGGAACATTTTAAAAAGATTAAACAAAATATTAAAAAGATTAAACAAATATATACAACCCCTACTCCACTTCCCCCCCCCTCTCTCTCTACACACAGGGGCACACCAAAAAAAAAGGGGAAAATATTTTTGTTTTGAAATAAAATATATATAACCCCTACCCACCCACCGCCTCTCTCTCTCCACACACACCAAAAAGGGGAACATTTTAAAAAGATTAAAGAAAATATATATAACCCCTCTCTCTCCCTACACACACAGACACACCAAAAAAAGGGAAAACATTTTTTTTAAATAAAACAATATATATAACCCCTACCCACCCACCCCTATCAACACATATACACGAAAAAAAAAAAAAGGGAACACCAGAAAGTTTAAAAAACATAAATAGACCACCCACTACTCCTCCCCCCTCTCTCTACACACAAAAATACAAATATATAGACCCCCCCCCACCACCACCACACACACCAAAGAAGAGGGGAGGAGGAGGGGGGGTGGGCATTTTTTAAAAAATAAAATTATATCTAAAAATAAAAAATTAAAGAAATCTTTTTTAAAAAATGAAGAAAATGAAGAAAAAAAAAAGATAAAACAAAGCCGAGGGCGAGAGAAAGTAATTGAGAGTGGATGTAGGATGAAAGACGGGTGTCGGTGTGAGGTGGTGGGGGTGGTGGGGGTGGCTAGACAGGTGGTAGTGGGTAGAGGTAAGGTGAGATAGTAGTAGTAGTAGTAGTAGTAGTGGTTGTAGTAATGTTAGTAGTAGTAATAGTACTAGGGGTCGTAGTGGTCGTGATAGTAGTAGTAGTAGTATTAGTGGTAGAGGTAGTCGTAGTGTTTGTTGTAATGGTAGTGCTAGTGACAGTAGTGGTAGTAATAGTGGTTGTAGTAATGTTAGTAGTAGTAGTAGTAGTAGTAGTAGAAGTGGTGTTTGTTGTAATGGTAGTGATAGTAGTGGTAGTAATAGTGGTTGTAGTAATGTTAGTAGTAGTAGTAGAAGAAGAAGTGGTGTTTGTTGTAATGGTAAAGGTAATGACAGTAGTCGTAATAGTAGAACTAGTATAAGTGGTAGTGTTGGTAGTAGTGAAGAGAGAGGAGAGAGAGTAAATGGTGAAAGAGAGGGAGAGGGTAGAAGGTGAAAGAGAGGGAGAGGGTAGAAGGTGAAAGAGAGGGAGAGGGTAGAAGGTGAAAGAGAGGGAGAGGGTAGAAGGCGAAAGAGAGGGAGTGGGTAGAAGGCGAAAGAGAAGGAGAGGGTAGAAGGTGAAAGAGAGGGAGTGGGTAGAAGGTGAAAGAGAGGGAGAGGGTAGAAGGTGAAAGAGAGGGAGAGAATAGAAGGTAAGAGAGCGAGAGAGAGAGAGTAAAGGTGAGAAAACCTATTCATGCTTGTGTCCCTGATAACCCTTGTATTGTTTTCAATTCATGTCATACACACATACACACATGTATACAAACACATAAATATATACAAACCCACACATCCATATATATATATATATACACACACACATTTGTGCTCTTGAATTCCTGGAAGTTCTTCCCCCAATCACACACCTTTACCTACCCCTTACCAGCCCCCAATCCCTCAGGTATTTCACTGTCTTTGTAACCAACATTGTTGTCCTTATGGGCACAAAGAAATAAAGGTGTGATTGAGTGCAATGTTCTGTGACCATATAAAACACACACACACACACACACGTATATATATATATATATATAAGTTTATTCCGGGTTCAATCAGGGCTTCCTGATGATTTCCCCCGAATGAAACAGTTCTAGTCCTGTAGAAGCCATTTCTACATTGTATATATATATATATATATATATATATATATATATATATATATATATATAACGAAGGAAATGTGGTAAGGAACCAGGTGGACCATAACGCACCAAAGTACTCAATACTTAGGGTAGTAGAGTGGGTAATAGGAACGAGTAGGACCCCGACGGCTGAGCTCAAGCCGTTTCGCCGGCTAATTCTCGAGTCCAGAATTAGCCGTCGAAACGGCTTGAGCTCAGCCGTCGGGGTCCTACTCGTTCCTATATATATATATATATATATATATATATATATAAACACACACACCTTAGCTGTTCATAAAACAAAGGGATATTTTATTCCTGGGAAAAATTGTTGTTGTTGAGGTTGCCTTTTGTATGAAGTTGCCAGCTTCTCTTGGCCCCTTGGTTCACAGCAACCCACATTCTACCCCACTACCTCCTTAAAAATCGAATAAATGATTAATTATCTGCCACTTTTGAAACAATGAATTCATTTCCTGTATCATCAAGGGTTTGGTTAAGCTATTTCCAGTGCTGGATCTACTTCTAAGC
>OZ024763.1:28192469-28202469 GCA_964016885.1 Eledone cirrhosa | reverse complement strand
ATATATATATATATATACATACATATATACATATACATATATACAGTATATATATATATATATATATATATACATACATATATACAGTATATATATATATATATATATATATATATATATATATACAGTATATATATATATATATATATTTATATAAATATATAAAAATATACAAAACCATAGAGCAAATATTTATTAAACTAACAGATTAAAGTTTAAGCAAAGAATCGCTGCTTTCACCCTAAACGGGATCTTCTGAAACTAAATATAGGAACTAAATATAGGGAACGTTTCCACGAACCAAATTATCGTCTTCCTGTCTTCCTTCGGTTGCAACGTTTTTTGAAATATTTACTTCTGCGTTCACAGATTGACTTTTTTAGTTTCAGAAGATCCCGTTAAGGGTGAAAGCAACGATTCTTTGCTTAAACTGTAATCTGTTATTTTAATAAATATTTTCTCTACAATTCTTATATATTTGATATATATTTATCCTTATCGAGCCCTCTTTGGATTTTAGTCTTCAAATTTATTATTATTACTATTATATATATATATATATATATATATATATATATATATATATATATATATATATATATATATATATATCCGAATGTAGTTGATGGAGGAGAGAAAAGTGTATTCAATACCGACGTAGTGAGTCTTGATACCATAGAGGTTCCCCTGCTCACTCGCAAGAGTATGTCAACTCGCCTTACTTAGCCAAATTTAATAAACACACACAATATATATATATGTATATATATATATATAACTAAACAAAAAAGAAAAACGAACACAGACATATACATATATGTGTTCAAATCGTAATGAGACTATGTTGAGTTTCTAACTCAATACATGCCTTTAATATATATAAATATAAATTGGCGAGAATCGTATTTCGGCTATTGGAAATTAGCGAAAAACAACTTCCGAGATGTGTGGCAAGCGCTTCATAGAAGCTAGTGAACTAGAGCTACAACATAAGTTAAAAGGCCAAACACACTGAGACGATGGTTAAACCATTATCCGCACAGCCATAGAAACGACCAAGTAATTCGGGTCAAACAAATATATATATATAAGAGATGTCAACATGGATGGACCTGTTATTTTTACCTAAAGAGAAGTTTTTCCAATTCCACCCCACCCAACTCTTCAATCTATCGTATTTCTCATTCTTTCTTCTGATGAAGGATTAGCGTCCGAAACGTTAAGACCCTCTTCCTGCTATATCAAGCGAAAAACGATGGACACACTCGTCAGAGTAGAGTAGATAAGGAGAGGGGGGAGACAGAGAGAATATAGAGGGAGGGATGGAGAAAGACAGGGATATATAGAGGGGGAAGTGAGAGAGAGAGAGAGAAACATATAGAGGCAGAGATGAGAAAGAGAGATATATAGAGGGGGAAGTGGGGGAGAGGTGAAGGATTGGGGGAGGGGGCAAAGATCGAGAGGGAGGGAAAGGATTGAGAGAGAATAACATGAGGGAGAAAGAGGGGTGATAGATAGAGACAGGGAGAGAGCTGATGGATTGAGAGAGAGAGGGGGGGTGATTAAGGGAGAGAGGGGGAGGAAGGATTGAGTGAGAGTGAGAGAGAAAAGATGACGGAGAAAGAAAAGGGAAGGATTGAGAGAGAGAAAGAGATAAGAGATGCTAGATAGAGAAAGAGACAGAGAGGGTGAGAGAGAGAGAGAGAGAGAGAGAGAGAGGGAGAGACAGAAAGAGACAGAGATAGTGAGACATAAAGAGGCAGAGAGAGTGAGAGAGAGAGACAGAAAGAGACAGAGAGAGTGAGAGAGAGAGAGACAGAGAGAGATAGAAAGAGACTGACAGAGATAGAAAGAGACAGATAGATATAAGAGAAGAGAGAGAGAGTCGCAGAAACGTCAGGAATGTTGTTTGGTCGATGATTCTCAGACCGAATGTAGGAACGATGGAACGTAAGAACGATGGAACGAAGAAGCGTGGCAGCAGTCAGCAATTCTTGGGGCTTTTTTCTTTGTTTCCTGTTGTGTTCTTTCTTTCTTTACATTACGTTACGTTACGTCTCATTTCTATTCTATTCTATCCTATTTTCCTTTGCACATATATAATGCCTGACATAAGATACCTTATACATAAATATATATATACATACATACATACATACATACATACATACATACATACAAAACACACCTTATATGAATGTATGTATATATAAAAAACAACCCTTATATATATATATATATATATATATATATATATATATATATATATATATATATATAGGTATGTATATATATATATAATATACCTTATATATCTTACATAACTTATGTGTGTGTGCTTTGTACGCATTGTACACACCCAGACAAAAGTTCAGTTATATTACGAAATGAGGAACATAAAAGACAATATATACCCATGCACACACACACACACACATATATATATATATATATATATATATATATATATATATATATATATATATATAACATGGGTGTATGTATATTGCATCTACATATAAATATATGAATGCATGTATGTATGTATATATGTAGGCATGTATGTATGTATGTAGGCATGTATGTATGTAGGCATGTATGTATGTATGTATATACGTATGTATGTATGTAGGCATGTATGTATGTATGCATGTATGCATGTATGTATGTATGTAACGCGTTCCTACAAAGCATTGATATTGTGCGCCCGCGCAATATGTTTGTTTTGAAAGCCCTGCATTATCCTGCATTGAGTAAACGTTTGCATTGTGTGCACGCATGCGCATCTATACACACACACACGTACACACAGACACATTTTCACACAAGTGCACAAACGAGTTTATTATACATGTATAAAGATGATGATGAAGATGATGGCATAAAGAAAAACACTGTGAATCCCATAAAAGTTTCGGGAAGAAAAAGAAGAAATATAATAATAATAATAATAATAATAATAATAATAATAGAATTAGAAAGGAAAACTAGAAAAACTATGACGTCATAGCGAACGCATTCCACGAATACAGACCAGACATTGAACGCTCGACTTCAGTATCTCTCTCTCTCTCTCTACCTCTCTATTATGGCTTCAAAATCTAGTTGGGAATATGCCCAATACTTTCCACTGTGCGTGTATATATATATATGTATGTATATATATATTTGCATATTTATATATATATATATAGATATATATATTTAAATATTACTTAATCCTAAGTGTATATATATATATTATTTAATCCAGGCTATATATATATATATATATATATGTATATAGTGACGAAACATAAGTCAATTGCATGAACTCATAATCCTTTATTTACTGCTATATATATATTTCGGTGATAGCCATTGAATGGCTATGACCTCATCAGGCAGTTAGTCAGTTCTTAGATATGCCAGCTCTTCTGTGTTTATGGTGTTGATGGTATCAGAGCCTTATATATATATATATATATATATATATGTCTCTCCACCACTCCCCTACACACCCTTGGAACTCTCTTCCCACACACTTTTCACCTGAAGAAGGGCTTATGCCCGAAACGTCGTTCCCCACAACCATCCCACTCTCAAGAGCGTGAAACTAATAAACCTTTGTTCGTACTGCCTCTCTGTTTTGTTCCCGTTCAATTTTTTACTATATATTTCATTATTTACCATAAAAGGCATAAAAGAAGGGACAAATACAAAGGGGGAGTTTACATAAAATCGAGTAAAAAGGGTATAAAATGAAAATAATCGAAAACAACCTCAAAAGGGAGGGGATGTGATGGGGGTTGCACACACCCCCGAAAAAGTGTGCAATCCGTCGCCCGGGGAGCACATAGAGAAGGTGCTCCCCTCTCCTTCACTTCTTTACCTACAGGATCGTATACAGAGAAGGCCCATTTACACGAGCCATATATATATATATATATATAGATATTTAGTTATATCTGTATAAATACAGAGTGTGTAACCGAAACTGCACTAACGTGTATAAATATATACACATATCTAATATGTAGGCATGTAAACATGCCGGAAAGTATAAATTTGCCTGTAATTTGAAACAATGATAAACATATTTAATATAGTAATATATTACTTGATCCAGGGTACGTGTGTGTGTATGTGTGTGTGTGTGTGTGTGTGTGTGTGTGTGTGTGTGTGTGTGTGTGTGTGTGTGTGTGTGTGGTGTGGTTTGTGTGTGTGTGTGTGTGTGTGTGTGGTTTGTGTGGTGTGTGTGTGTGTGGTTTGTGTTTACGTATGAAGAAAACAATAGTAGTGATTTCCAGTTGATATCGATCATGGTTCTTTAAATTATCGATCACAGAAAAATGAAGGGCAAGGTTGTCCATGACTAGATTAAAGTGCAGGGAGCCGATGTGTGTAGATATATGTGTGTGTGTGTATAATACCTAGAAACACACACACATATATATATATATATAATTATTATTGTGGATTGGCAATATCGGTAGAGGGTCGGACGCCATGCTTTCCAGCATAGAGTCACGTCCCTTTACGATCTGAGTTCAAATCCCACCGAGGTTCACTTTGCCTTTCATCCTTACGGGGTCGATAAAATAGAGTACCAGTAATGCACTGAGTAATTGCTGACCTTGTGCCTAAAGTAGAAACAATTATTATTAAATAAAGTACCAGTAATACACTGGGGAAATTGCTGGCGTTGTGCCAAAAGTAGAAACAATTATTATATATACACAGAGAGAGAGAGAGAGAGAGACACACACATACAAACACACGTATATATATATATACATACACATATACACCCACACATGCACGTATATGTAAGCACACACATATATATATACATCCACACACATATATATATATTTTTCACACATCTATATATACACACACACATTTTTTTTCACACATCTCTCTATATATATATATACATCCACACACATATATATTTTTTCACACATCTATATACACACACACACACATACATCCACATACACACACACATTTTTTTTTCACACATCTATATATATATATATATATATATATACATATATATATTTTCACACATCTATATATATATATACACACACACTCGCATATATATATATTTTTTTTTTCACACATCTATATATACACACTCACACACACACATATATATATATATATATTCAGTAAGACAACGAAAACGAAGAGAGAGCCACCTATCGGTAAATGATGTACGTGTACGTTGCCAATAAACTATAGAAAATATTCGCGGAAGTTATATAATATGTTATAAATCTACTGTTCCTGTCAAGGAACTAATGGTTAGACTACGGAAATAACCGCGAAAAGAGAACATAAAATCACCATTTATATGTGTGTGTGTGTGTGTGTGTGTGTGTGTGTGTGTGTGTGTGTGTGTGTGTGTGTGTGTGTGTGTGTGTGTGTGTGTGTGTGTGTCGGTGTGTGTGTTGGTGTGTGCAGAAATCCGTAGTAGATGAAAGTTCTAGGTAAACAGCGCTCAATATGTTGCAAGAGAGAAAAGAGGAATATATCTTATGTTGCTCAACACATATTCCCATCATGTTCATCATTAGGCCCATGTAATGCTCACGCAATCACCAACACGACTTCATCAGACAGCATTTTTAGCAATAAGGTTGTTATATAACACCCCTATTTCAATATGGCCTATAGCTAAGGGACGGACGAACACGATGTATCTTACACCACAGCCTGTCCACATTATATATTTATATATATAAATATATATATATATATATATATATATATATATATATATATATATACGTATGTGTGTGTGTATCCCGGGTTCAATCGGGGATAATCAGTAAGGCACTCAATACATTTGTAGAGTGTCAACATCCAGTTTAATATAAAAATGCCTTTTACATGACTAGAACTGTTTCATTGAATAGAAATAATCAGGAGAGCCTCGTACATCGTAGTATGATGTGTATCCCACCTTTAATCAAACACACACACACACGGGCTAACGTGTGAATTTCTATATATGGTCTCTCAGTCTGCTAGAAATAGCAGCTACATCTTCCTAAAAACAACTCCCTATGGTGTTTTTAAAATCAAAACAAAAACTAACAAGCACACAAAAGGAAACGGGTTACAGGAAAATAAAAGTCGGGTGTTTCTCAATCCAGAGAACACAAATGTTAAAGGTCAGGATGGTCACGGATTGAAAGGCTTTGATCATAGGATTGGTCAATCAAGCCTGGCCTAGGGCTACACAAAAGCAGCATCCAGAGGCAGGATTAAACTAGAAAAAAGGTCAAGTGTGGTGAATAGCAGTGACATTTACACAAGGTTTCAACGTTTTGCGCTCTTCAGTTAGCTAGATATGCTTCGTGCTGGTAATTGCATCTGTAGCTCCACAATGTGTGTGTGTGTGTGTGTGTGTGTGTGTGTGTGTGTGTGTGTGTGTGTGTGTGTGTGTGTGTGTGTGTGTGTGTGTGTGTGTGTGTGTGTGTGTGTGTGTGTGTGTGTGTGTGTGTGTGCTATATATATATACAAACACATACATATATGTCTGTGTGCGTGTATTTAATATACATATTGCATATATATATATATACACAAATACATACCTACACATATACACATCCATGAATGTATTGTATATGTGTCTAATATATATATATATATATATATATATATATATATATATATACACACACACACACACACACAAAACACGTCAGTAAGTGTATATGTGTGTAGTGTATGAGTGCGCATATGTGTGTGTTTAATACATATATATACATACATATACATACACATATATGTATGTATGTATGTATATATATATATATATATATATATATATATATACACACACAAACATTTGAGTGAGTGTGTATACACGAACGTTGAACCACGTTCAACACACCGGCGGCCCTTTATATAAAGCAGCTGTATCAAATTACATTACAGCAACAACAGCCTCAACACCATCATCATCATCAACACCATCATCATCACCACCAGCATCAATACTACTGCCATCGATTAGAACGACAACCTCACTACCAATATCATCACCACCATCATCGATAATACCAAAATCAATAACAATAGCCGTAGTAAATATAACAATAACATCAGCAGCACCAACACCACACCACTAATAAAAAAAAACATCATCACCGCCACCACTTCACCAAAACTACCACACAACCAATAAAAACAACATCACCGCCACCACTTCACCAACACTACCACACAACCAATAAAAACAACATCACCGCCACCACCACACACCCACAACAATAAAAAACAACATAACTATCACCACACCACCACCACCACCGTGAATAAAAGCAACGCCACCACCCCCACAAATGGAAACAACAACAACAGCAACAACACCACCACCACACACTACAAATAAAAACAAGATCACAACAACCACACCAACAATAATAGCAATAAAAATAGCTTTAAAAACAACAGCCATAACAACAATAGCAATCACACCAACAGCAACATCTCCACCAATAAAAGCAACGACACGACACCACACCACCAATAAAAACATCACCACCACCATTCCACCAACACTACCACACAACCAATAAATACAAGAACACCACCTCCACCACCACAGCTGTCGCTACCGCCACCATCATCAACAATGTCGCCACCACCGCCACCACCACCACCACCACCACCACCACCACCACCACCACCAACAACAACGATAGACATCCTTTTTCTACATGCTCTGCTGTACATTGCTAGCGTGTCTGTGTTATCAGGCCTGTATTGCTGTGTTGAGGAATAATCAATAGAGAGAGAGAGAGACTGGGAGAGATATAAAGAGGGCGAGAGATGGAAAGGTAGAGTGATGGGGATAGAGAGAGGCATAGAGAGAGAGATATAGAGATGGGAATAGAGAGGGGCAGAGATAGAGAGGGCGTATGTGTGTGTGTGTATAGAGAGAGTAAAGAGAGACAGACCAGGAGGAGAGATAGATAGAGGGAAGAGAGAAAGAGGGGGGGGGGATCAAGTGATCTTGTCTTGGAGATGGAAGGATAGATAGAGCAGAGAAAGAGAGAGAAAGAGAAGAGTGAGAGAGAGAGAGAAAGAGAAGAGTGAGAGAGAGAGAGGGAAAGAGAAGAGTGAGAGAAGAAGAAGAGAGAGAGAAAAAGGAGAAAAAGGAGAAAAAGAAGAAAAAACAAAGAAATAGATCAGAGAGGAAAGGTGAACGCAGAGAAGCAAAACAGATGAAGAAATTAGAAAAAAAAGTAGAACGATCTAACATCTATCTACCTGCCTGCCTATCTGTCTGTCTCTGTATTGTCCCCTTTTCTTGTGCGCCCTTGTGCCTAATAAAGAAATATATCTATCTACCTGTCTATCTATCTATCTATCAGTCTATCTGTCTATTAGTCTGTCTGTCTATCTATCAGTCTGTTTGTCTATCAGTCTGTCTATCTATCCTATTATTGTTAAAGATTGTTATATAAAACCCCCGCCGTCACGTCTTGTAATATCCCATTTCTTGTACGCCCTTGTGGCAAATAAAGAAATCTATCTATCTATTGAAAGGGCTGAGGTCAGACGCCTTTCTCTCCGGCCAACAACTGATTCTTTTTTTCAAATACCACTTTGGAAGAAGAATCAGGATGGAGAGAGAGGTGCTGTACTCCAGCAAGTTTTATGAAAGGTGGGTGAAAGTGGCGAGAATGGCCCGAGTGAATGGGCCTTCTCTCTATTTCAGCCTGTAGGTTGAGGAAAAGGAGGAGGAGAGGAAAGGAGTACATACTCTTCGTACTCCCGGAGATGAGGGTTGCACATTTTTTCGGGGGTATGTGTTACCCATTGAACTGTCTCCCCCTATTGGGGAAAATCGACTAATTTTAAAATTACATTTGTGATAATATTTTACACGTTTTTATTGTATGTAAACTTCCCCCTTTGTATTTGTCCCCTTCTTTTGTGCCCCTGTGGCTAATACAGTAATGTATCTATCACTTAACTGTCTATTTATATATTTCTTTCGCTACCAATATATTCTTCTTACCGAGTCTCTCTCTCTCTCTCTCTCACTCCCTCCCTCTCTCTCTCTCTCTCTCTCTCTCTCTCAATCCATCAAATTTTCCAACCTCTCTCTCTCTCGCTTCCTAGCAATCTATATATTGATCTATCTATCTAACTATGTCCTTCTCTATCAATATAATCTTCTTCCCTATTCACCCAGTCTCTCTCTGTCTCTCGCAATCCATAATCTTTTCTAACCCCTTTCTCTCGCTTAGTAGCTAACCTATCTATCTTTCTATCCATCTGTATTTCCATCCATATATCCATATATCCATCCATATATCCATCCATCCATATATTCATCCATCCATCCATCCATCCATATATATATAAGTTATAAGAATCAAAGTTCTGATCAAATCATTTCTATGCTTACAATTGTTTCCTCCAGCAATTTATTAATCATCCATTAATAAATTGCTCCGAAGAATCCAAACCTCGGTTTGGAGGAAACAATTGTAAGCATAGAAATGATTTGATCAGAACTTTGATTCTTATAACTTATATATAACTGCTCTGTAAAACATCTGATGTTAGTACATTGAGCTATTTAACTTACTGGTAATAAGGTAGTAATATATTACTGCCTATCACTATTTAGGGTTTGTAAAAATATATATAACTACAAAAGGTTCTTGTATTTGCATAACCATAAATAGTTTCCTTAATACTATATATATATATATATATATATATATATATATATATATATATATATATATATATATATAATTCAAAATATTAACAAAATAGATATTCTTGTGATCAAGTATATTTTATTATGCATATTTTCAGAGTTACTGATTTAAGTTCAACAGTACGTCCTCATCAGATAAAATAAGATGATGCATGACATACCCTGACATAGTAGATGGTTAAGATTCAGTCATTTTGTTAATATTTTGAATTAATATTAATAACTCTGGAAACGGGTTTTTTTTATCTGTTGAGT
>OZ024763.1:28177469-28179969 GCA_964016885.1 Eledone cirrhosa | reverse complement strand
AGTCCATATACATACATTACACAGACATATATAATATATATATATACACCATATATACAGTATATATAGGCCAGATAGAAAATGTTTATTTATTTCACATGAAGACATCGAGTGTGCTTCTTTCTCGTCTGATTTATTTGTTATTCTTTCTTTCCTTCCTTCAAATATATACAATAAAACACGCAGAACAGAAGGAAAAATCGGTACAAAAAAAATGGCGTATTATTTAACAATACATTAGCGAGCAATTGAGTGCTATCATAGTTAGTGAGTGCTATCTGGTGGTGCTGATAGTGGAGGTGATAACGGCCTCAGTGAAGGGAATAGTCGTCGTCGTCGTCGTCATCGTCATCGTCTATCGTCGTCATCGCCATCATCATCATCATCATCGTGGTTGGGAGGAGCGTGGCTTAGTGGTTAGGGATTTAGATATTCAATCACGACATTACGTCCGCCAGTTTGATTCCTGGAGAGGTCACCATACTGTGTTCTTGGGCAAGATTCTTTCTTTCACGTGGTCTAATAGTTAGGTTGTTAAATATACACACATGATCATACGGTCCGTGGTTTCATTCCTAGATGGATCACCATGTTGTGTTTTGGGGCAAGATGCGTTTTTTTCATGTTGCTTTGTTCGTCATAGTACTAGGGTCTCTACTGTCAAAACAACCCAAAAAACCTGTGTGTTCAAGTCTTAAGAAGGCCAGATAAACTTGACTGTTATTTCCGGAACCCCATCGAGATACCATCCTTTATTTTATATATATATATATATATATATAGGAACCAGTAAGACCCCGACGGCTGAGCTCAAGCCGTTTCGACGTCCAGAATTAGCCGTCGAAACGGCTTGAGCTCAGCCGTCGGGTCTTACTGGTTCCTATTATTACCCACTCTACTACCCTAAGTATTGAGTACTTTGGTGCGTTATGGTCCACCTGGTTCCTTACCACATTTCCTTCGTTATATATATATATTATATAGTTAATATATATATTATTAAGAAGCAGTTTCAAGCATCATAGTATCAAAGGAACTAAACAGAAGAGCGAGTCTATAAGAAATCAAGTAAAAATTCATGTATATATATGCTCATTTAGACCAACTTAAATTTGGCAACGATATATATATATATGGTCTAAATAAGCATGTATACATACATTTTTACTTGATTTATGTATATATATATATATATATAGATATATATATATATATATATATATTATAATATATATATATATATATATATCCTTTCATCCTTACGGTGTCGATAAAATAAAGTACCATTAACGCACTGGGGTCGATTTAATTGACTTTCCCTTCCCCTCAAAATGGTTAGCCTTGTGCCTAAATCAGAAACCATCATATATATTATAAATATATATATATATATATATTATATATATATATATATGTATATATTAGTTATGTAATAAACAACATAAGATAATGATTTCATTAACCAGTGATTTCTTCAAAGCAACACAAATCTGTTTTCACACAACACACACATGATATATATATATATATATATATATATATATATACATATATAAATATATATAATACAACACACACACACACATATATAATCTATCTATCTATATATATATAGAGACACACATATGTACATGCAAAGTGTTTGTCTATCAGGTGTGAATGACGATTTTAGGTATCTATGGGAAACGAATCCTTACACGCAACCTACGCACAGATGGGAAAAATGGCTGTCATATGATCGTCCTTGAATTACATGTTTGAGACAACCAGAAATGATGGCGGGTTGCTGGTAGGGGGCTGACATGTGAGCAAGAGGGCTAGTTGCGATGGTAGTGGTGGTGTTGTAGCTAGGCCAGTGGTGGTGTAGGCAAGCCAGTGGTGATGTAGGTAAGCCAGTGGTAGTGTAGGCAGGCCAGTGGTTGTGTAGGCAAGCCAGTGGGTGATGTAGGCATGCCAGTGGTGATGTAGGTAAGCCAGTGGTGATGTAGGCAAGCCAGTGGTGATGTAGGTAAGCCAGTGGTGATGTAGGCAAGCCAGTGGTAGTGTAGGCAAGCCAGTGGTTGTGTAGGCAAGCCAGTGGTGGTGTAGGCAAGCCCGTGGTGATGTAGGTAAGCCAGTGGTGATGTAGGCAAGCCAGTGGTAGTGTAGGCAAGCCCAGTGGTGGTGTAGGCAAGCCAGTGGTGATGTAGGTAAGCCAGTGGTGATGTAGGCAAGCCAGTGGTGATGTAGGCAAGCCCAGTGAGTGATGTAGGCAAGCCAGTGGTTATGTTAGGACAAGCCAGTGTAGTGTAGGCAAGCCAGTGGTAGTGTAGGCAAGCCAATGGTGATGCAGGCAAGCCGGTGGGTAGTGTAGCAAGCCAGTGGTGGTTTAGGCAAGCCAGTAGTAAGTGTAGGCAAGCCAGTGGTGGTGTAGGCAAGCCGGTGGTAGTGTAGGAGCAAGCCAGTGGTGATGTAGGCAAGCCAGTGGTGGTTTAGGCAAGCCAGTAGTAGTGTAGGCAAG
>OZ024763.1:28153494-28165994 GCA_964016885.1 Eledone cirrhosa | reverse complement strand
TATATATATATATTTATATATGTATGTATATAGTGTATATATGTGTGCAAGTGCATATAAAGTCGTACGTCTGTTTGTTGTGTATTTCACTTCTTCTTGCCCGAGAGAAGCGGCCTCTAATTATAAACCGATGGTGCTTTTATTTATTTTCAGTTATGTTATGTGAAGAGTAGGTACGATCTCACACACACACACATACTACACCACACACACACACACACACACACACACACACACACACACACACACACACACACACACACACACACACACACACACACACACACACACACACACACACACACACACACACACACACACACACACATTCGTCGTCGTCATCATCATCATCATCACCATATTGTCAAATAAGCGGAAGAGAATTTATATGAATCTAGATTCAGCGTTTCATCATCGTTTCACTTTCATTTTTACTTTCGCTTTTTTTTTTTGTTTATCTTTATTTTATTTTATTTTATTGTTATTTTATTGTTATTTTATTGTTATTTTATGGAAATTTTTCGCCGAACTCCGAAGGCGGCGGCGGTGGCGGCAGTGTTTCTTCGCTGACACCTTCATCGTCGCCACCTGACTTTACCGAGATGACGGGTTAGGCGCTGCTTGCGGCGGGAAAAAGGTGCAGTATTATCTGAGTATGCACTCTATACTTACACCCACTTGTAAATGCAAATTAGATGGGAACTGGATTTTAATTCACTTCCAACTCATTCTCCGTCATCGATTTTTTTGCGCCGATAAAAGGGGGTTGTGAGAGGGTTTAGTTAGCTTGTTTGCTGCCGTAAACAACTGTGTGTGTGTGTGTGTGTGTGTGTGTGTGTGTGTGTGTGTGTGTGTGTGTGTGTGTGTGTGTGGATGATTGAATGTTTAAGAGGTGTTTGCTTCGTTTTATAAACCTTTTGACTGGTTATATTTTCTACGATGCGGGGGTTTCTAATAATTTTCTACCAGGCGACTACAAAACGTGTGATTTTCAAGCGAGACTCCAGCCGTTCTCTTGACAACGAGACACGTTTCTTATTTATAATAGTCCGACGAGTCCATTTCTTTAACATCAAAGGGGTGTACACTACAACACTTCACAATCATCAGGTCTCTGTTTCTATTCCACTATATGGCATTTAGGCGCCCTTGACGAGAACGTCGGGTCGACACATACTTCATCAGTGAAACTCGGTAAACAGAAGTAGTTTGGCATCTCATCAGATGAGATGTACCTCTAATTCATATGGGGCAGTCTTATTACACGCTATGTTATACTGAATATGTCTTGAAGAAAAACATTAATGCTACACGTGGCTTTGAGATAGTCAACCACTTGGCTGCCATGACTATCCATTCGCAAATACTCATTCCACACACTTATCGCCGAAACCGACGGGGACCCAACGATATAACCTCTATTCTGTTCATCATCATCATCATCATCATCATCATCATCACCATCATCACCATCATCACCACTATCACTTTCATCATCACTATCACCATCATCACCGCCATCACCAACATCATCATCATCATCTTCACCACCACCACTACCACCACCATCATCATCATCATCACCACCACCACCACCACCACCATCATCATCATCACCATCATCACCACTATCACCTTCATCATCACTATCACCATCATCACCGCCATCACCAACATCATCATCATCACCACCATCATCATCATCACCATCATCACCACTATCACCTTCATCATCACTATCACCATCATCACCGCCATCACCAACATCATCATCATCATCATCTTCACCACCACCACTACCACCATCATCATCATCACCATCACCACCACCACCACCACCACCACCACCACCACCACCACCACCATCATCACCACCAACACCTTCATCATCACTATCACCACCATCACCGCCATCACCAACATCATCATCATCATCATCACCATCATCATCAATAGAAAAACAACTGAGAAAAAATGCATACACACATAGCAAAAAGAAAAAAACAAACAAAACATCATATCTCTACTAGGCAATGGCCGCCATCACACTTCATTCACAAATTTACACTCTACACATATATTACGTTCAAACCTTTAAGACTTCTTGCAGTTCCGGTGTGAAATTCATTCGTTTACACAGACCAAGGCGGGCAGTAATAGTAAACCTTATACAAATCGTTAGTCTAAATGTTATTATGGAAGGACAATAGGACAATAAAAGACCTTTTTGCATGTAATGTCATGTCTAATATATAATAATGTATGTGTGCTTGAATTTCAATATATATTATTTATGCCTATGTGTACGCGCGCGCTTGTGTGTGTGTGTATATTCATATTCATATATATATATATGTATATATATATAAGGTAAGTGTTTGTGTGTGTGTGTGTGTGTACATATATGTATACATATATGTATATATATATGTATGTATATATATATATATGTATATATGTATGTATATGTATATATGTATGTATATATGTATATAGGAAAAAGTATGACCTCGACAGCAGAGCTCAAGCCATTTCGACGGCTATTTCTGTAGTCCAGAAATAGCTTGAGCTCTGCCGTCAGGGTCGTACTTTTTCCTATTTCCCACTCTACTACCCTAAGTATTGAGTACTCTGGTGCGTTATGGTCCATTTGGTTCCTTACCACAATTCCTTTGTTATATATATATATATATATATATATATATATATATATATATATCAAGATGAATGCAGTAAGAAACTGGTTGGACCATTAATCACCAGAGTACTCAATACTTGTTGTAGCAGAGTATAGTTATATGAAAGTGTCAGGATGCGTGTGTGTGTGTGTATATATATATATATATATATATATATAAATATATATAGTATGACCCCCCTCCCCCCAAAAAAAATGTATACACATATGAGAATGCTGTTGAAGTGTGTATATATTTTGGGGGGACACCCTATATATAATATATATATATATATATATATATATATATAGTCTCCCTCTTTTTTTCATTGTATCTTCCGAGCAATTTACTTTTCTTTCTCATGAGTTGATATCCACTGATTCACAACAACAATAGCAACGACAACAAGAACAACAATAGCAACAACAATAGCAGCGACAACAACAACAAAAACAAGAGCAACGACAACAACAACAATAATGAATGCATGTTCACATTTCACCTTGATTTCCTATTGTTCAAACCAACATTTCTAATTTGATTTTGTGTGTACACACACACGTGTGTGTAGATGTGTGTATGGATGTATATATATATATGTATATATGTATGAGTATATGTGTGTATCTGTGTATGTTTGTGTGTATATACGTTTTTATGCAGGTACATACATGTGTGCGTGTATATATATATATATGTATATATGCATATATATATATCCATATGTATATATACATATATAAGTGTATATATATATATATATATATGCATATATATATTTCCATATGTATATATACATATATAAGTGTATATATATATATATTATATATATATATGTGTGTGTGTGTTTGTGTATATATACATATGTATTTATGTACATATATGTTTATTTATTTATATATATATATATATATATATATATATATATATATATATATATATATATATATACGTAAATACGCACATATACATATATGTGTGTATGTATAAGAGTTAATACTGCGTGAGAACGAAGAGCTCCTGGGTGGTGGTGGTGGTGGTGGGGGAGGTGCTGCTGGTGGTGAATTTGACATCCAAGTACCAATTAGTTGACTGAAAAGCACAGTTGGGGTGGTCACCTTATTTATTTATTTATTTATTCAGCTTTTACTAGTGGTCGTCTGACAATCGTAATCGAAAGAACGTCATCTAGTTTTCTATTTAGGGTTCTTTTGGAGGGTTTTACTTTTGTGATTTTTGCTTTTATTTTTGTGGTGGTATTGGTGAGCAGGGGTGGGTTGTGAGGGTGGAGGTGACATAGCAAGGAATTGAGGATGTGTGTGTGGGTGGGGGGGGGAGTTTTAGTAGGGGTGAGATTCTAGCGGGGTGGGCGTGTTGGAGTAGGGATGATGGTTTTTCTGATTGAGGTGTTGTTGTTGTTGTTGGCGTGGGAGCTAAGAATCCGGCGGGGGAGCGGAGCGAAGGGGGTCAACGTTTGTTGGTTCTGACGTGGTTTCACATATAATTAGTAGCAAGCAATCGAACCTCCTCCCCCCCCTGCCGCCCACTCTCCCTTGCCTCTACCTCAGACCCACCGTTACCTTACCTCATCACACCACACCACACCACACCACACCACACCACACGCTTACTCCCCAAACCAATCTCATGTTGCTTTTCAGTTGTGTCCTCCGCGCCGCCTGTTTTAATATCGTCCTTCTATTACTACCACCACCGCCGCCGCCACCACTACCACCACCACCACCACCAACACCACAAACAACAATGTCATCATTTATCTCCAACACCACCACCAACAACAACAATAACAACACTACCTTCTGAACTATAACCACCACCACCACCTCAACCAAAACCACCACCACCACCACCACCACAAACAACAACAATAACAACAATAACAATAACAACACTACCTTCTGAACTATAACCACCACCACCACCTCAACCACCACCACCTTAACCAAAACCAACACCACCACCACCACCTCAACCAAAACCACCACCACCACCACCACCTCAAACAACACCGTCTCCACTAACAACAATACCAATATATGCGGCCACCAATACAATCGCATGAACCAATACCACCGACACCACGCCGTAATACCATACAATCACAATACCACCGACACCACGCCGTAATACCATACAATCACAATACCACCGACACTACGCCGTAATACCATACAATCACAATACCACCGACACCACGCCGTAATACCATACAATCACAATACCACCGACACCACGCCGTAATACCATACAATCACAATACCACAGACCACACCACCCCCACCACACCACACCACAGTACCATACCTCCGCCACCATCACAACTCCACACACCACTAGATATGCCTTTCAGTGGTGTAACTTTTCGAGATTGTTCTTGTTGTTGTTATTGTTATTATTATTATTTTTGTTGTTGTTGTTGTTGCTGCTGTTATTTCATTGAGTGGCTGTCACTTAAATTATAAGACAGGGCTTTAAGAGAGGGAGGGGGAGAGGGCTAAGGGAGAGAGAGACAGATAGATAGACAGTGAGTAAGAGAGAAGAGGGGATTGAGGGATAGTAGAGAGAGAGGAAATAGAGAGACAGATAGTGAGTGAGTGAGAGGGAAGAGGGATAGTAGAGATAGTAGTAAGGAGAAAGACAGATAGTTAGAGAGGTAGAAAGATATATATAGAAATATATATATATATAGAGAGAGAAGAGACAGAGAAATAGTTAGAGATACAGGAAGAGGGGTAAGGTAGATAGATAGATAGAGAGTTAGAAAGATATAGAGAGAGCTGAGATACTAGAAGAGAAGGAAGATAGATAGATAGATAGATAGATATAGAGAGAGCTGAGATACAGGAAGAGAAGGAAGATAGATAGATAGATATAGAGAGGGCTGAGATACAGGAAGAGAAGGAAGATAGATAGATATAGAGAGAGCTGAGATACAGGAAGAGAAGGAAGATAGAGAGTGAGATAAACATAAAGAGAGAGAGATTGCGAAAAGGGTTAGACTAAGAGGGTGATAGAGAGAAAGAATAATTGACACGAAAAGGGTGATTACCACCAAACCACACACAGCCCTCTCTAACATCTACACACACACACATATATATCTACACACACACATATATATGTACACACACATGCTCATACACGTTTACACTTATACACAAGCGCTCGTCACGCCACACCACACCACGCCACTCGTCGTCGCACCCGCTGTTGCCTGCTACAAGTATTCTGAATAAACAAGGCATAAAACTCTATAACGAAATTCAAGCCCTGCTCCTTCCTCCCCCACCCTCCTGCTCTCCCCTGTAATTCTTCCTCCACTCCCAACACCACACCCCCTATCCCCACCCCAGATCTTGTCCCCTATGGACTAGAAACTGAATCAGTAAAAATGAGACGTAGGAAAAATCTTCGTCTTTTTTTTTTTGTCGTTTATTTTAAAAAAAACCTTGCTGTCGTTTCTGTCCTCCTTCCATCTATTCGTTGTCATCCCCACTACGCCTCCCCTTCTTCTTCTTTTCTTCTTCCTTTTCTTCTTTCTTCTTTTCTTCTTCCTATTCTTCTTTCTTCGTTTCTTCTTCCTTTTCTTCTTTCTTCTTTTCTTCTTCCTTTTCTTCTTTCTTCGTTTCTTCTTCCTTTGCTTCTTTCTTCGTTTCTTCTTCGTTTCTTCTTCCTTTTCTTCTTTATCTTTTCTTCTTTCTTCTTTTCTTCTTCCTTTTCTTCTTTCTTTATCTTCTTCCTTTTCTTCTTTCTTCTTTCTTCTTTCTTCTTTCTTCTTCTTCTTTGTCTTTTTTTCTTTTTTCTTCTGTTTCTTCGTTTTTCTTCTTCAAGACTGGCCATCGTCAACACCACCATCATCACCATCATCATCATTCTCTCTAAGCCTCTTCTTCTTCTTTTTCTTCTTCTTCTTCTTCATTATCGTCATCTTCATGTCTCTGGTCATCATCATCATCAGCATCGTCACCACCACCACCATCATCATCATCATCATCATCATCATCATCATCCTCTTCAAAACTGAGTTCATGATCATGATCATCATCATTATCATCATCAACATCACCACCAACATCAGCAGCATAATCAGCATTCACTTCCTCCCCCGCCTCCTCCTTCTCATCATCATCCCCCCCTCCTCATCCTACTCACCCCCCTCATCTCCCTTCCTGTCACGCTGTTTTCCATTTCTCCAATCCGTCCTTCATCAATCCATTCACGCTTCCATATATATATATGTATGTGTATGTGTGTATGTGTGTATATATATATATATATGTATGTGTGTGTGTGTGTGTGTGTGTATATATATATATATATATATATATGTATGTGCGTGTGTGTGTGTATATATATGTGTGTGTGTGTGTGTGTGTATATGTGTGTGTGTGTGTGTGTGTGTATGTGTATATATATGTGTGTGTGTGTATATATATATGTATGTGTGTGTGTGTGTATATATATATATATGTGTGTGTATATATATATATATATTTCCCCCTCCTTGTATCACTTTCAGCAACCCCTTCTCTCTCTCTCTCTCTCTCTCTATCTATCTATCTCTCTCTCTCTATATATATATATCAATTAATCTACCTGTCTATCTGTCCATCTCTCTTTCTATCTATCTATCTATCTATCATTCTTCCTCTTTCGTTTCATCACCCCCTCCCTCTCTAAGTCACTCTCCACAGCGTTCCTGTAATGGCGACCACCATCACCACCACCACCACCGCAGCTACCACTAGCATCACGTGACTAAAAAATGTCAGCTGTTAGTGATTTCTAGAAAAATAAAACATGGTGGTGGTGGTGGTAGTGGTGAAGGTGAACGTAGTAGTGGTAGTAGTAGTAGTAGTAGTAGTAGTAGTAGTGATTGTGGAAGTGGTGGACAGTACACCTGTAGTGGTAGTGGTAGTAGTAGTAGTGGTGGTGGTTGTAGTGTTGGTGTTGGTAAGACGATTTTTATTGCCGTTGTATTGAGAGCAATTGCTGTACTTTGTGGTAATGGTGGCAGTGGTTGTTGCGGTGTGGGTAGTAGTGGTAGCAGTGGTGGTTGTAGTAGTAGTAATAGTAGTAGTAGTAGTGGTGGAATTAATTGTCCTGGTGGGGGTGGAAATTGTAAAGGTGGTAGTAGTAGTGGTGGTGGAGATTATTGTCGTGGTCGTGGCGGCAATCGTAAAGGTGGTAGTAGTAGTAGTAGTAGTGGTGGTGTTGGTGGAGATTTTTCCAGTGGTAGTAAAGAGTAAAAGCTGTAGTAAATGTGGTGGTGGTGGTGGTAGTAGTAGCAGTAATGAGCTTTATTGTCATAGTAGTAAAAGTGTTGAGATGGAGATCATAATAGTGATAGTAGCAGTAGTAATAGTAGTGGTGGTAGTAGTAGTAGTAGTAGTGGTGGTGGTAATAGTAGTAGTGGTGGTAGTAGTAGTTGACGTGATAGTGCTGGTAGGGATATTTCTCGTGGTAGTGAGAATAATAACTGTAGTAGTAGTGGTAGTAGTAGTAGTAGATGCAATAGGGCTGGTGGGGATATTTTTCGGTGATAGTGGGAATAATACGTGTAGTGGTAGTGGTGGTAGTATTAGTGGTGGTGGTAGTCGGTAGTAGTGGTAATAGCGCTGGTGGGGATATTTCTCGGTGATAGTGAGAATAATAGCTGTAGTTGTTGTAGTAGTAGTAGTGGTAATAGGTCTAGTGGTTTTTGTGGTTGTAGTGTTAGTGGTAGTGGCGGTGGTGGTGGGTTTTGTGGTTAGTTGAGGTGGTGGTGGTAGTGTTAGTGGTGGTGGTGGTGGGTTTTGTGGTTAGTTGGGGTGGTGGTGGTGGTAGTGTTAGTGGTGGTGGTGGTGGTGGGTTTTGTGGTTAGTTGGGGTGGTGGTGGATATCTCTCCCCGGTCATGTCAGCTGCCATTGGCTATTCCAGCCGCGACCACACACCCGTCTTTTTTTATTTAGGCCATAACGTATATTGGATGATGATGATGATGATGATGACGATGACAATAATGATGACGATGACAATGACGATGACGATGACGGTGATGTCAATGACAACATTATCTGATCCGTACTTCGTTTTAAAGAAACAAATGATTTGATTCGAGGAAGAATTTGGGCGCTATTTCTAGCAAGCCGGTTGACTTCGCCGAAATGACCTACACATTGCTAGTCTATAGTGTTGCTATTGTTGTTGTTATAGTCAGTCGGTGGATGGATTGGCAATAAGCGGTGGAGCGTCGGAATTCATGCTTTATGGCATCGAGTCTTGGCCCTTTACGTTCTGAGCTCAAATCCCGTCGAAGTTAACTTTGCCTTTCATCCTTAAAGGGTCGATAAAATAAAGTACCAGTAATGTACTTGGATAATTGCTGGCCTTGTGCCAAAAGTAGAAACCAATATTATTATTATTATGGTAGAACGTCGTACAACAGGCTTTGTGGCATTGAGTCACGGCCCCTTACGTTCTGTGCTCAAACCCTGCCGTGGTTAGCTTTGCCTTTCATCTTTACGGGATGGAAAAATAAAGTACCAGTAACGCACTGGGGTCGATTTAATCGACTTTCCCCTCTCCCCAAATTGCTATCCTTGTGTCTAGAGTAGACATCGTTATTATAGTCAGGACCTGGATTGGCAGTATTGGTAGAGTGTCGGATGCCATGCTTTGGCGCATAGAGTTACGGCCCTTGCCATTCTGAATTCAAATCCCGCCGAGGTTAACTTTGCCTTTCATCCTTACGGGGGTCGATAAAATAAAGTACCAGTAATGTACTGGGTAATTGCTGGCCTTGTGCTTAACGTAGAAACAGTTATTATAGTCAGGACGATGGATTGGCACAATTGGTAGAGCGTCGGTCAACATACTTTGTGGCATTGAGTTACGTCTTTCGACGTTCTGAGTTCAAATCCTAGCGAGGACAACGTTACCTGTCGTCCTTCAGAGATCGTTACCTGTCGTTCTTCAGATATCGTTAAGTGAAATATAGGAAGTTAGACGGCAACTTGGAAGCTTTCGTATTTACCGGAGTTGTACATGATTGATTTGTGGCTTCTTTTAAGACACAATGTTGAATCTGAAGCAAAAGCTTTTAGGCAGAATCACTTCAACTATTAACACACACATACACACTTTATATATATATATATATAGGGAAATTTTTAAGACCCCCAACGGCAGAGCTCAAGCCGTTTCGACGGGTATTTCTGGACTAAATTGAATCTTGTTTAACTCTTAAAAATTTATTATTACTATATATATATATTTTTTTTTTAAGAGTTAAACAAGATTCAATGAATGAGTTTTACAATAGATTGGAAGCACTCTACAAGAAAAATGTTTTCCAGAATTATTAATATTAATTCAAAATATTAACAAAATAGATATTCTTGTGATCAATTATATTTTATTATACATATTTCAGAGGTACTGAATTAAGTTCAACAGTACGTCCTCATCAGATAAAATAAAATGATACATGACATACCCTGAGATGGTAGATGGTTAAGATGATTACATTTTAACCATCTACCATGTCAGGGTATGTCATGTATCATTTTATTTTATCTGATGAGGACGTACTGTTGAACTTAATTCGGTACCTCTGAAATATGTATAATAAAATATAATTGATCACAAGAATATCTATTTTGTTAATATTTTGAATTAATATATATATATATATATATATATATGAGAGAGGGGGAGAGAGAGAGAGACAATGCAATATATTTGTAGATGTTAAAGTCCTATATTGATAAGGCTGTGATGCATATTTCAAGGACGACAGCGACCACGTGATTCCGCCTAACCAGTGCCACGATCTCATCAGACAGCTCTATTAGAACACCAGCAACAACAATAACACGCCACACAACAACGTTACTACTACTACTACTACTACTACTACTACTACTGCTACCACGAACAACAACGACAATACTCTACTAGCACCACCTCCACTACACCGCCACCACCAACAACAACAACCCACCACCACCACCACCACCACCAACAACAACAACAACCTGTTGTTTATTTCATTTCATTGCAAACAAACGAAAGAATGGGAAAAGAAAATTAATGAATAATTTTGGATTTTCATAAATAACTCTCTCTCTCTCTCTCTCTCTCTCTCACACATTCTCTCTCTCCCTCTCACATTCTCTCTCTCACATTCTCTCTCTCCCTCTCACATTCTCTCTCTCGCTCTCTCTCCCTCTCACATTCTCTCTCCCTCCCTTCTTCTTTCTATCTCTCTCTCACACACATTCTCTCTGTCTCTCTCTCATTCTCTCTCTCTCTTCCTCCTTCTCTCTCACATTCTCTCACTCTCGTTATCTCTCTCTTTTTATCTCTTTCTCTCTCTCTCTCAAAATACTCTCTCTCTCTCACTATCAAAATACTCTCTCTCTTTATCTCTCCCTTTCTCACTATATCTCTCTCTATTTCTCTCTCTCTTTCTCTCCCACTCTCTCTTTCCCACAATCTCTCTCTCTCTCTCTCTTTCCCACAATCTCTTTCTCTCTCTGTTTCACCCCTCTATCTCTCCCACTCCCTCTATCTATCACTACCTCAGCCCCCCTCCCCCACCTTCAGTAAACTTTTACGATTTTTTTTAAATTTCCTTTATAGCTTTATTTGTTTTCTCATTATTTTCATCTTTATTTCATCTTCATTGACAATACCTTCTTTTCTCCGTGATTAGATGTGTGTGAGTATATGTGTGTATATGCCTGTGTGTGGTTGTATATATGTGTGTGTGAGTCTGTGTGTATGTATGTATGTGTGTATATATATAAATATATATTTGTATATGTTGATATATGAGTGTGTATATATATGTAGGTCTGTGTGTGTGTTTATATATATATATATATGCTTGTATGTGTTTATATATATATATGAGTGTATATATATATATATATATATATATATATATAAATATGTTTGTGTGTATATATGTATGTATGTATGTATGTATGTATGTATGTATGTATGTATGTGTGTGTATATATATATATATGTATGTACGTGTGTGTATTACATGTATAGGTTGTCTGCATATTAACATTCATTAGTGTGTGGATATATACACACATATATATCAAGACACACACACACATATATATACATATATATACTGTGTCGCTTTATATATAGGCACATAATTATATTCATATATTCATATATATATATATATATATATATACACATATATATATATAATTACATTCAAGCATATGTGGGATATATAATTACATTTATGTGTATAATGCGGTGTATATATGTATGTGTATATGTGTATATGTGTGTGTGTGTATACGCCATATTCCATATTATTTTTAACATCTTTCAGCAGTAAAACCAAAATGAGTTCTATGCGTTTTATATGGCAATGAAAATTATAGAGGTCTAAATTTAGTAGTGTGTATTGTTAGAGGTGGGGATGGTGGCGGTGGAGGGGTGGTGCTGGTGGAGGTGTAGTGGTGGTGGTGTGGTGGCAGTTGAGATTTCTTGTTTGTGCAAAGTGTGTATGAAAATGCAATATTAGGGTTGCACAAGTTCCTGTGTGTATATGTATATATATATATATATAGGAAAAAGTATGACCCCGACGGCAGAGCTCAAGCCATTTCGACGGCTATTTCTGGACTAAATTAGAATGTTTATCCTGGTAAATAAATAACCGAACTTGTGAAGGGGTACTTCCTTATATGGGAAGATTGAGCTCTGCCGTCGGGGTCATACATTTTCCTATTACCCATTCTACTACCCTAAGTATTGAGTACTCTGGTGAGTTATGGTCC
>OZ024763.1:28140994-28143494 GCA_964016885.1 Eledone cirrhosa | reverse complement strand
TTTCTGTATGTGTATATTTGTATGTGTGTATCTATGTATGTATATATGTGTGTGTGTGTGTGTATGTATATTTGTATGTCTGTGTATATGTCTGTTTGTATGTATATATATTTGTATGTGTCTGTTTGTGTGTGTGTATGATGGGTGGCGGAGGGGGAACAGCGGTCCATTAGTTTTTATTGGTAGTTTCTATATATTTTCCATCTCACCCCCTCTCACTTTTCACTGTCTCTCCTCCCTCTCTGTCTCTCTCCACCCTCTCTATCTCTCTCCTCCTTCTCTGTCTCTCTCCTCCCTCTCTGTCTCTCTCCTCCATCTCTGTCTCTCTCCTCCCTCTCTGTCTCTCTTTTCCCTCCCACTCTCTCCTCTCTCGATCTCTCTCCCACTCTCTCCTCTCCCTCTCTCGATCTCTCTCCTCCCTCCCACTCTCTCCTCTTCCTCTCTCTATCTCTCTTTTCCATCCTCGCCACTCTGCTTCTTTCTCTCACTCTATTCCCTATCCGCTCTTTGTCATTATCTCTCCCCCTCACTATCTCTCTAATCTCTCCTCCTCTTCTCTCTCTCTCTCTCTCTCTCCATTTTGACATCTCTTCCTCCTTCTCTGTTTCTCCCCCCCCCCCCCCCCTCGAGACTCCCCCTTCCCCTATCTCTCCCCTTCGACTCCCCCTTCGCTCTCTCTCTAATCTACTTAACATTCTGATAACTCAATCTTCATTATTACACACATATAGGGTTTGTGCATGCACACACACACACACACACACATATATATATATATATATATATATATACGTATATATGTACACACACATCCACATACACATACAGACACACCCATGTACCCACACACATACACACACACGCGTAATGATTTTCACCAGGTGATAAATCTTTCCTGGCCTGTCTGTCTGTCGGGTTCCCTCGTTTACAATTCGAGTCACACACACACACACACACACACATCCATATATATAAATATATATATATAAAATTGTGTGTGTCTATATATATATATAACTCTGTATGTGTGTGTGTGTATATATATATATATATATGCGTATATACACACAGGGTGAACAAGTCACACTCTGTGAAAATCTGTGCCATCGCTCAAATCATTCCCTCCATCTCTCTCTCTCTCTCTCTCCTTCCATACCCCTTTGTTTCCACTTCTCCTCCTCTCCTTCTTCTCCTTCTCCTCTTCCTTCGTCTTCTTCTTCTTCTTCTTCTTCTTCTTCCGTATGGGTTGGACTTAGATTGTTGCGTAGTTCTTGAGATCAGAGATCAGTTTCTGGGGCCCCTACCAGGAGGACGGGGGAGGTCGACAAAACTTGGACCCTCAAGTCAATGATGTGGTCCTAGTTGTATGTTGAACTTCAGAAAAGTTTTGCTCGGTCGTCGGGTCCCTCCCTACTCTTATAATACAACCATTCTCTGTAACACAAAGTATTGAGTACTCTGTTGAGTAATGGTCTAACCAGTTTCAAACTGAATGCATTCCGAATTATATATATACATATACATATGTATGTGTTTGTTTGTGTGTGTGTGTATATAATGTGTTTACATGTGTGTGCATATGGTCATGTATGCATATATATATATATATATATGTGTGTGTGTGTGTGTGTGCGTGTGTGTGTGTGTGTGTGTACATTCATAATCTCCGACTAACAGACACGGTGTCTACTTGGAAATCTGGTCAAAATGACTGTTTGGCTTATTTTAATATATTATATGACAAAATCCTTTCTTTTTCCAACACCAGCGCCTCCACCCTGCCACTACCACCACCACCACCATCATCATCATCATCATCATCATCATCGCCACCACCAACATCATCATCATCATCATCATCGTCGTCGTCATCATCGGGGCCACTACTGTCCCCCGCGCTACCATAGCCGCCTCAATCACTTCGCCACATCTCCCGCTTTTTCTTCTCTGTTCCGATCTTAAACAAACATAGACACAGAAAGAAATCCATACATTTCACACAGCCCTTCCTCCCGATCTCTCTCTCTCCCTCTCTCGCTCTCGCTCTCTCTCTCTCTCTCTCTCTCTCTCTCTCTCTCTCTATCTCTCTTTTCTTTTCTCTTCCAATCCCATTCTCTCTCTCCCCCATTCTCTCTCTCCCCCATTCTCTCTCACTTTCCTTTTCTCTCTCCCCTATTCTCTCTCTCTTTCCATTCCTCTCTCTCCCCCATTCTCTCTCTTTCCTTTCCTCTCACTCCCCCATTCTCTCTTTCTCTCCTTTTCTCTCTCAATTTCCGTTTCTCTCTCCCCTATTCTCTCTATCTTTCCTTTTCTCTCTCGCTCCCATTCTCTCTCTCTCTACCATTCTCTCTCGTTCTCTCCTTTTTTCTCTCTCCCCCATTCTTTCTCACTCTCATTTTTTTTCGCTCTCCCCCTCGCCCCATTCTCTCTGTCACTCTCACTCCCACACTCTTTCTCCTATGCTCTCTCTCCCACACTCTCTTTCTCTCGCTGATAATCT
>OZ024763.1:28125994-28133494 GCA_964016885.1 Eledone cirrhosa | reverse complement strand
TATGTATATATGTATATATATGTATATGTATGTATATGTATATATGTATATATGTATATGTATATATGTATATATATATATGTATATATATATATGTATATATATATATGTATATATGTATATATATATATGTATATATATATATATATGTATATATATATATATATATATATATATATATTACTCTTATCGAATTGACACGGAGTTATGCCCTTTGCATTTATAATTGTTATTATAATTGTTATTATTATTGTACACCCCCGCTGTCCCTATTTTCTTGTTGTCCCCTATATGCCGGCCCTTGTGGCCAATAAATGAAGCCATTATTATTTGTATTAGTAGTTCTATATTTTATTATCCTTGTCATCTTTAAATTTAATATTCTCTTTTCTTTTGTTTTTCCCCCCTCTAGTGGTTGCTGGGTAGCAGCAGTTATGCAGGCGAAACGGTGCAGGCTTATTCTTCCTGTTACGTAACATCTCCGAACATTAATAATTGGTTGCGGACGCCGTACATTGAACGCGGCGACGCCGAACGGCTCCACATAGAGATGACTTTCACGATGCGCAAGTGTATTCGGCACAACGACCCGAGCAGCTTGCAACAATGCAAGGAGACGTTTAATCTCTATTACTACGAGGCCGAATCTGATTTCGCCAACCACCAGATGCCAACATGGGAGCCGAATGTCTATTCGAAGATAGACACGATCGCTGCAGATACACTTTATGTACAACCACGTAAGGTGGAGGTTAATAACGAGACGAAGCACGTCACTATCAAACGAAAAGGAGTGTATTTCGCCTTCCAAGACACGGGCGCCTGCATCACGTTGCTCTCCGTGCGGATTTTTTATGTCAGCTGTCCGAACGTTACTGTTCACTACGCTTTCTTCATGGAAACCCCGACTGGACCATTCGCCTCATCTCTGGTGCGAAAGAAAGGGGTGTGTGTTAGCAACGCTGTCGAGGAGTCGAACCCAACGTACGTTTGTCGAAGCGACGGCAGTTGGGATATTATTATGGGCAGCTGTAAATGTCTACCAGGTTATCAGGGTATCAACGGAACAAAATGCGTCAGTAAGTACACCATATTCTTTCCTCACTGTGCATGCATATATTAAGATAGATAGATATAAAACAAGATGTGTAAATCAACGGGTTAAAATTAACTGTTGCAGCGTGTATACATTTTTCGGGGACAACCTGTATTATAAATAGTTTTTCAGTTACGTTTAAAAAAAAAGAAACCTTCCACAATTCCTAATGTGATTTTCCTCACGGAAACAATTTGAAAAAAATTCTTCAACTTAAAAAAAAAATAACAAATGTGTATTTTTGATACTTATTTTTCCATTTTATGTTGTTCTTGTTATTATTATTATTATTATTATTGTTGTTGTTATGGGTAGAGCTTCAGACAACATGCTTTGCAGCATAGAGTTACGCACCTTTAAGCTCTGAGTTCAAATCCCACCGAGGTTAACTTTGCCTTTCATCCTTACGGGGTCGATAAAATAAAGTACCAGTAATACACTGGGGTCGATTTAATCGATTTAATCGACTTTTCCCTCCCCTAAAATTGTTGGCCATACCTAAATTAGAAACTATTATCCTTGTTATTATTCAGGGAGAGTCGTATTCTTGCCTATATCTGTGTTTGTACAAATGTTCTATTTCAGGTGTTTGTTATATATTTATATTTGCCTTCTCAATGCTCTATATAAAAGTACAAATAATCCTCTATATTTAGGATTCTCGGTCCTCCTCTGTTATTTTCCCTCCCTATTTTGTGTCCATATGGTTGTTGTATTTCATCATTTATCTCAACCCTCCTTTCCACATGCAAAATTATATATTAAAAAATAATTCCTATACATAAAAGCCAGAAAGTCACCGTCAAGTCAATCAGCTCTGTTCTTAAGATAACGTGTTAGCGCTGGTTGGATATAAAATATAGCTGTGTGTATGAATGTCTGTGTATGTCTGACAGAACGACAGACCCCTTTTTCTACATGCAAAAATATATACCAAAAAATAATATCTATATATTAAAAAAAAACTCAAATTACTGCCAACCTGCTCTGCTTTGAAGATAGCATGTTAACGTTGGTTAGATATAAAATATAGCTGTGTGTATGTATGTGTATGTATGTCTGACAGAACGACAGACCGCTTTTTCTACATGCAAAAATATATGCTCAAAAATAATATCGATATATAAAAGCCCCTAAAATCACTGCCAACCTGCTCCGCTTTGAAGATAGCGTGTTAGAGCTGACTGGGTATAAAATATAGCTGTGTGTATGTACGTCTGACAGAACGACAGGCTGCTTTTTCTACATGCAAAAATATATACTGAAAAATAATCTATATATTAAAAAAAAACACCCTCAAATCACTGCCAACCTGCTCTGCTTTGAAGATAGCATGTTAGCGCTGGTGGGATATTAAATATAGCTGTGTGTATGTATGTGTATCTGACAGAACGACCGACCGCTTTATTGATCAACATCTGTCTCAGGTTAATACAGTCATCAACGGCTACTTGAAATGATTTTTATCGATTTGTGCTGGGAGGGGAAAGTGGGGTGTGGGGAAGACGAACGTCAATCGACCGTAGAAGGCTTGGAAAACATCAAACATAGACCGGCCATGATGGTGTGAAAGTCACTTGATACGCTCAGCACTTATCAATTCACACCCTCCTACTCCTACCACTTCCCACCTATGACTACTACTGCTACTACTATTACGATTATTGCCACTACTACTACTGCTACTATTACTACTACTACTAGTAGTAGTAGTAGTATTGCTACTATGAATACTGCTGTTACTACTACTACTACTACTATTGCCACTACTGCTTCTACTACTAATATGGCTGCTACTGCTACTCCAACTACTACTGCTACTACAACAGCTACTACTGCTGCTACTAATTGTAGTAGTAGTAGTAGTATTGCTACTATGAATACTGCTGTTATTACTACTACTACTATTGCCACTACTACTACTGCGTCTACTACTAATATGGCTGCTACTGCTACTCCAACTACTACTGCTACTACAACAGCTACTACTACTGCTGCTACTAATTGTAGTAGTAGTAGTAGTATTGCTACTATGAATACTGCTGTTACTACTACTACTACTATTGCTACTACTGCTGCTACTAATTGTAGTAGTAGTAGTAGTAGTAGTAGTATTGCTACTATGAATACTGCTGTTACTACTACTACTACTACTATTGCTACTACTGCTACCACCACTACCACCACTACTACTACTACTACTACTATTACTAATGCAATGACTTATTTAACGTGACCAAAATATAGTTGTTTCTACTTTTTAGCACAAGGCGAGCAATTATCCCAGTGTATTACTGGTACTTTCTTTTAGCGATCCCGTAAGGATGAAAGGTAAAGTTAACCTCGGCGGGATTTCGTGACCAAAATATAATACTGACTAGTTTGGAAGCTTATATGAAAACATATACGTTGTATTTATGTATCGTACAAAATCACATAAAATCTCGCTGTGGCCATGTTGTCAAAATCACACCGCTACTGAGGAAGCTGTGACGTGATCACAGCTTAAAATTCCAATAGCGAGACTATTATATCGAGATGTGTAACATGACCGCGGCGCCAAGCGGTTTCGGCTTTGTGTGTTCAGCAAACCTTTTTCAAGAGATTTATATATCTATGTAATAAATATACATATCGTATATGGCTTCATTATGAATCACGCTATGTTAGTGTCACTGCTGATGTACAGAATTGTCTTGTCTACCCAAGTACTCCTTGCGGAAAGATTTACTGTATATATATATATAAGCAAAAGGGATATTCAATTTGTTGGTAATTCAAGAAATATAAATGTTTAAAACTGATTTAGAGCACTCGACGAGTTTTCTGGAGTATAATATTCAATGATATTAAATAAATGGAAATTATATTTATAAAACCATATTTATTCTATTATATATATTTCCAGGGTACCAAAACTTTGGTACGCTTTCATCAGATAAAATACAAAGTTTCTTTTATAAATGTTGACATAACCAAGAAAAATACCTTAACGGTTCAAGTTTTTCTTGGATATATATATATATATATATATATATATATATATATATATATATATATATATATATATATATTAGTGAAAAAGAACAAAGGAACTATTATGACATTATAACAAGTTTATTGCCGACAGCCGTTTCGTCCGACCATATAGTGGGACTTTTCAAGGCATATAACATGTGATTGTAAGATCATTATTTACATCAACGTATCACTCAAGACTAGCAGTTTGAAATTGTGGTAGACATCCGCAGCTCCGTTTGTATATTTGGGGTCTATATTCTAAGGGGGCTCTTTTATATTAGTTGTCGGGGTCAGGGATTTAAGGTTAAAAATTAGATAATATATAATTTACGCATTAAAAGTAAAAATTAAAAGATTTAGGATCTCGTAGAAGCACCTTAAATATATATAGCACCTATATATATATATATATATAGATAATTTTTTTTTCTGTAAGGATGGATCTATACATTGTTTCCTTGGTCCCATTTGACGAGTTCCCTTCACACTCACCAAGTGGATGTGGTGTGGGATCTTGTCTCTCACACACACACACACACACACTCTCTCTCTCTCTCTCTCTCTCTCTCTCTCTCTCTCTATATATATATATATATATATATATATATATATATATATATATATGTGTGTGTGTGTATATATATACGGGAGAGATGACCCCTTAGCCTTTGTCAAGGCAGAATTCTAGGAGAAGGAAAACTCTGATATAACATCTGCAACCCTGATGGTATCCAATGATGTTGACTTGTTCTTCTTTTTGGTAAATATCATCTTGGTTAAGAGAGTGGGACTGGCTTTGTGCAGTGCCTTTGCTCACTATAAAAGCTTCACGGCACAGGCATTGCTTTATATCTGGAGATCTCTCTGCACTTGTCGTCACATGGTACCATGGGCCCAGCACTATGTGTCAATAATTGTCACAAGTGTAGTGTTTGTACCAGAGTTTTCAAGTCGCTGGCTGGACTAAAAAGTCACACTCGTTCAGCGCATCGGTAGGGGTTCTCCTACATGGATATAAAGTAGTGGCCGTACTCGAAAACGAGTTGGCAGCCACCATATATATATATATATTCATATAATGTGTGTGTTTGTGTGCGTGAGTATGTGTGTATGTACTTCTGTATAGGTGTATATATATATATATATATATTTATATATATCATCATCATCGATTAACGTCTATCTTCCACGCTAGCATGGGTTATATATATATATATATATATATATGTGTGTGTGTGTGTATATATATATGTGTATATATATATACACATCCTCCTCTTACCAATCCCCATACTCTGTGTTGTGTATCCAATGTGAATGGCTGACATCATTAGAAATGGTGTCTGCTGTTAGAGAACCGAAACTGACTGTGTGACATAATGATAATGTTGCTAATTATTGATAATGGTCGTTAACAGCAACAGCAGTAGTAGCAGAACAAGTAGTTGCATTGGTGGTGGTGGTGGTGGTGGTGGTGTGGTGTGGTTTTTGTGGAGGTGGAAACGGCGGCTCCCCTCCTGAGTGGAGTGTTGGCTGGTCGAGTAGACACGTTGGTGTGGTTTGTTTTTGGGGGTAGTGGTGCCGTGGGTTAGTCTTCATGGTGGAGGGGACTCGCTAAGTGGAGTGGAGTGGAGTGTTGGTTGGTCACATCGCTGTTGGTGGTAGTGGTGGCGTGGGTTAGTCTTCATGGTGGAGGAGACTCGCTAAGTGGAGTGGAGTGTTGGTTGGTCACATCGCTGTTGGTGGTGGTGGAGTGGAGTGTTGGCTGGGCTCGTCACTCACCGTTGATGGTAGTTGCACTTGTAGTGCAGGTGGTGGTGTGGTCTTGGTTGTGGAGGAAAATGTGACTCGCTAAGTGGAGTGGAGTGGAGTGCTGGTTGGTGGTAGTTACATTGGTGGTGGAGGAAAAGGTGACTTGCTGAATGGAGTGGAGTGTTGGTGATTAGTAGTAGTGATGATGATAGTGACGGTGGGGATAACGATAGCGGTGTTACTAGTGGTGATGGTGATGGTGGTGGTGGTGGGGCGGATAAGGATAATGATGCTGCTAGTAGTGTTAATAATAGAAAAGAGGATGATGATGATATTGGTGCTGGCTGCGGGGGCGGGGGGGGGGTAAGTATAGTGAGCTACTAATGGTGATAATGTTAATGATGATGATGATGGTGATGATGGATATAACGATACCGATAATGATAATGATGATGGATATAACGATAATGATAATGATGATGATGATGATGATGATGTGTAATGTGATGATGATGATGATGATGATGTGTAATGTGATGACGGTTGTCGAGAGACAAGAACCTTCCTTCCAGAATAAGAAATAACTTAAGAGATAAAGAGAAAGGAAAAGGAAGCAAGAAAGAAAAGAAGGAAGGAAGGGGTACCCGCTGACAAGTTTATCTTGTGTGGTTCCCCTCGTCGGGTAGATGCCAGGTGGGGTACATTACGTTCGTTAAACGATTGAATACAGGGATGTAGTCAGGGCCAGATTTAATGGGGATGGCAAAGGTGGCAATTGCCCCGGGTCCCAGCAGTTGGGGCCCCACCAGCGACGGCTGCAGCAATATATTTGAGTCCTCAGCTTGGTTTTTTTAGTTTTAGGATGGTTAGAATATTTTAATTCAATACCTGTTTGTATAACTTTTCAATTCCAATTACTTGCACCAAGCTAAGTTTGATATGAAAAATTGGGTGGGGGTTGCTGTATATGCTTATGTCTTGCGTATGAGGGGTCCCTTCAAAGCTGAAGTGCGCCGGTTCCCCCAAGTTCTAAACCAACTCTGGCTGTAGTAGTCACAGTGTGTGTGTGTGTGACATCTCTCACCTCTACAGGTTTAGCTGGCCTCCTCCAAGGTATATCTCGTTGGAGGTGTCTTGGGTGATTTAATGATAGGGACCCCAGTCCCTATCATCTCATTTCTACAGCTGAGTAAACTGGAGCAATGTGAAATAAAATGTCTTGCTCAAGGAAACAACACATCACCCAGTCTGAGAATTGAATTCACAACCTTTCGTTTGCAAGCCCAATGCTCTAACCACTAAGCCATGCGCCTTCATAGTGCAGGATATGGTTTGCTTGAAGACCTAACAAGTCTATGTACGCCTGTGTGTGTACAAAGGCATCAAATTGGAAAAGTTGTTAGAAAGTCGGATATAATGCCTTGTGGTGTTTGTTTTGGTTCTCTGCTCCCCGAGTTCAAATCTCGCTCAGGTTAACTTTGCCTGTTATCTATAAACAAAACGAGATCGATAAACAAAACTACCAGTCTCGTACAGACATCGATTCTTCCTCTCTACCTCTTTCTCTCACTCACTCTATCCTTCTCTGAGAAGAAATCTGCTATATTCAGACCTGGAGAGGAGGCGGTTTA
>OZ024763.1:28108494-28113494 GCA_964016885.1 Eledone cirrhosa | reverse complement strand
CTACTATGTCAGGGTAGGTCATGCATCATCTTATTTTATCTGATGAGGACGTACTGTTGAACTTAACTCAGTACCTCTGAAATATGTATAATAAAATATACTTGATCACAAGAATATCTATTTTGTTAATATTTTGAATTAATATATATCAAAATGGTGTGGTTAAAACCTGTTTAGACCATTACACACCAGAGTACTCGAAACTCGGGGTAGTAGAGTATGGTAATATAAAAGAGTTGAGACCTCAGCGGCTCAGCTCTTGCCGTTTCAAAAGCTAGTTCCAGACGGCTAGTTCATCCGACTCTTTCAAATATATATATATATATATATATATATACACATATATATGTTCTGTGTGTGTCTAGGGCGGGTAAAATTCCCGGGATCCATGGACGAGTTCTCTCCAGCGGTCTCTGTCCCTCATTATCACTGCCATGTCCTGCGGCTCCAACAGACCAATGTCTGTCCTTGGGGCATCAACATACGTTAACCTCGGTCTTCCTCTGCTAGTGTGTCCATGAAGGGGCTTCCACAGGAGCACTGAGTGCAATGTCAACTCTGGATGACAGCGAGCATGTCCAGCTAACCTCAGTCGCCTCTGTGTCACTTTTGAGCTGACTTTTGGGATGCTCCCATACAGCTCTGAGTTTTTCATCCTCAGTGTATACTGGTTAATGTTCAGAGCCATCCTCCCCATTGTCGTGTAGCACCCATCCACCATCTGAGTGAGTTTCTTGGTCAGTGTCCTAATCTCAGACCCGTACCTCAGCACAGACTCCACTACTATATATATGTGGCTTCTACAGGACTAGAACTATTTCATTCGGTATAAATCATCAGGAAAGTCCTGCAGAAGCCATTTCTATATTAAATATTTATACTCTGCTATGTATTAAGTACCTTACTTACTATGGTTACCCCCTATTGAACCCGGGATAAACATATGTATATATATATATATATATATAGAGAGAGAGAGAGACACACACACACCCACTCACCCCACACACACACTCACACCTACACACGCACTCGTTTATTATACAGGCATAGTGTCCATTAATTGAATCTAGGATGCGTAACAGTTGTACTTAAACTGGAAGTTTTGATTTGAAAATAATAACACCACCAACAACGACAACAACAACAACAACAACAACAATAATAATAATTATTATTATTGTTAACCCCACCTCCAACCTAACCCCAACCCTCATTCTCTATCCACCCCCCATCCCCTCCACCATCATCAGATCATCCCACGCTCTCGCCTTCCTCTCAATGGCGGTGAAACTAACGATAATATTAATAATACTTTCGTCATTATAACACATTTTTTTAATTCCTTCTTCTTCTTCTCCGCGCTAACTACCTGAAATTCTTGCTAAACATACAAATTGTGTTCACTGCATAAGATAGAGGAGGAGGAGGAGGGGGAGGGGGTGGGGGTGGAGGTGAGAGGATTGTCATTTCCTGCTAATTTTCACAGCATGTCCCTTTCTTCTTCTTCTTCTTCTTCTTCTTCTTCTTCTTCTTCTTCTTCTTCTTCTTCTTCTTCTTCTTCTTCTTCTTCTTCTTCTCTGCTCTCTTTGCCTTCTTCTTTGCCTTTTTCTTCTTTGCTTACTGTTTCTTCTTCTTCTTCTTCTTCTTCTTCTTCTTCTTCTTCTTCTTCTTCTTCTTCTTCTTCTCTAAATGTCACCGAGGAACAGAAAACGAGTGCCAAGTTAAACATGAAAAAAATGAATTTATAAATTCAATAACACACACACACACACACACACACACGCACACACACAAAGTTTAACGCTTGAAATAGCAGGAAAAGAGTCTTAACTTTTCGGACATTAGTTCTTCATCAGAAGGTAGAATTAGAAATAATTTGGGGTCGTTGATACTGCAACAATCACAATTGCTCTCTCTCTCTCTCTCTCTTTCAAACTTTCTTATGCACAAACACACACACACACACACGTGTGTGTGTGTATGTGTGTGTCTTGTGGCTTAGAAAGAGAGAGAGAGAGAGAGAGAGAGAGAGAGAGAGAGAGAGGCTGATGGTGGGAGTGGTGATTCCTAAAACTTATTAATCTCACGCCGTAACAAGTCTTTATGGAAATTAGATAGTGTGTACGTAGGAAAGAGTGAGAGATACAGGATATGTTAGGAGGTTTTTTGGGAACAGCAACACCGAAAACTTATTAATCCTACGCTGTAACAAGTCTTTATGGAAAGCGTATGGTAAGATTGTGAGAGAGAGTTCTAGTGGTGGTGATGTTGGTGGTATTGGCTGGCTTCTCTAATGGTGGTGGTGGGGTGGTAGTGGCTGGCTTCTCTAATGGTGGTGGTGGTGGTGGTGGTGGTGGTGTCACAGTTTCTTGGAATTGCCATGTCTTGCTCCCTTCCTCGCTATCTTTTTATGTTCATTTCAAATTTAGCGTGATATTAAATCTAGCTTGTTACAACCTACTTTAATGGAGCATTTCAGCTACTCTCTCTCTCTCTCTATCTATCTACTATCTCTCTCTCTCTCTCTCTTTCTATATATATATATATATATATATATATATATATATATATATATATATATACATATATAATGAAAAATTGAACAGGGACAGAACAGAGTGGCAGTACAATAAATGTTACATACATACATACATACATACATACATACATACATACATACATACATACATATATAGTGTTTGTGTGTTTATGTAGGTATATATATACATACATACATACATACATACATACATACATACATACATACATACATACATACATATATAGTGTGTGTGTGTTTATGTGGGTATATATATATGTATGCGAGTGTGTATATGTGTGCGTGCGTTCGTTTATGCGCGTATATATATGTGAGAGTGTGTATATATGTATGTGTGTGCCTGTATATATATATATATATATATACACACACACACACACACACTAACACACACACGCACGCAGATACACATGTGTGTATGTAAACCAACGCACACACATGCATACATAAGCACACCTGCCCACCCACATATCATACATATATACACGGAAGCAGACGTCCCTACCCCTCCTCCTAGGTGTGGGGGAAGATCTCATGACACTTTCCATATCGAATCATATATCCACACACCGTATCCTATAATCTTTAGTGCTTATTATATACTACCCCCCCCCCCCCATCTCTCTCTATCTCTACCCCTTCTCTCTCTATCTCTACCCCTTCTCTCTCTCTATCTATCTATCTATCCTCGGCATGTGTCTTTGTATTGTCCCATTTTCTTGTGCGCCCTTGTGGAAAATAAAGAAATCTATCTATCTATCTATCTATCTATCTATCTATCTATCTATCTATCTATCTATCTATCTCCTTCAAAAATGAAGGAGAGGCGGTTTTCCAAAAGTCCCTGGCCTGGCAGTGCTACCGAGGAGCTCTACCAGTTCGAGACAAGCTCTACAGACATGGGCGCCCGGGAAGGGACCCTGCAAAAAAGATCTGTCCGAGGTGCGTGCGAGACGAAGAAACCGTCGCGCACGCATTCATACACTGCCCGGGCGTCACTGACCTGTGGGGCTATGTAGAATGACTATTGTCGCGGGTGGGACCAATCCAGTTGACCACCGAGTCCATTGTCATGATCAAACCGCCACCCTCCTTCAAAAACGAAGGAGAGGCGGTTTTCCTCTGTGTGATAGCTATGGCGAAAGAGGTTGTATGGTGGACAAGGTTGAAAGGGCTGAGGTCAGACACCTTTCTCTCCGGCCAACAACTGATTCTTTTTTTCAAATACCACTTTGGAAGAAGAATCAGGATGGAGAGAGAGGTGCTGTACCCCAGCAAGTTTTATGAAAGGTGGGTGAAAGTGGCGAGAATGGCCCCAGTGAATGGGCCTTCTCTCTATATCAGCCTGTAGGTTGAGAAAAAGGAGGAGGAGAGGAAAGGAGTACAAACTCTTCGTACTCCTGGAGTTGAGGGTTGCACATTTTTTCGGGGGTATGTGTTACCCATATGAACTGTCTCCCCCTATTGGGGAAAATCGACTAACTTTTTAAATTGCATTTGTGATAACATTTTACACGTTTTTATTGTATGTAAACTTCCCCCTTTGTATTTGTCCCCTTCTTTTGTGCCCCTGTGGCTAATAAAGGAATCTATCTATCTATCTATCTAACTGTCCATCTATATGCACGTTTGTTGTCTATGTATACTTGTATGTGTGTGTGCGCGCATCTATATATATGTGTATATGTGTGTGTGTGTGTATTTATATATATGTGTGTATACATGTGTACATGTGTGTATCTATATATATGTGTATGTACATGTGTGTGTGTGTATTTATATATGTGTGTGTATACATGCGTACATGTGTGTGTGTGTGTGTGTGTGTATTTATATGTATGTGTGTATACATGTATATACATGTATGTGTGTGTGTATTTATATATATGTGTGTATACATGCGTACATGTGTGTGTATTTATATATATGTGTGTGTATACATGCGTACATGTGTGTGTGTATTTATATATATATGTGTGTGTGTGTGTGTGTGTGTACATGTGTGTGTGTTTATATACAGAAAAAACTGGTTTTTCTTTCATATCGTGTCAAATCATGTTATGTTTGTATCACCTTTATTAACACCTTACTTTATCTCTACCACCACTACTACTACCATCATTACTACCACTATCATCACTACTACCACCACTACTACTACCATCACTATCACCACCACCATCACAAACACCTCTACCACCACCACTTTGTCTGCCAGTAGCGACACCTCCATCGTCACCAGCACCACCATCAACACCAACCACTTCCTCTAAAATCATTACCGCCGCCGCCACCACCACCACTACCACCACCAGACCATCCATATCCACCCTACCCCCACCCACCCCCACCCTCCCCTTGTGTGTGCAATCTTCAGTTTGAAAGAGAATCTACTTCCTGTTTATGTATTGAAAACCTGGTCACATGCCTTCTAGTT
>OZ024763.1:28090994-28103494 GCA_964016885.1 Eledone cirrhosa | reverse complement strand
AAAACCAGTTAGACGATTACTCACCAGAGTATTCGATATTTGCGATAGTAGAGAGGGTAATATGAAAAATTCGGAACTCCAGAGGCTGTTCGGATCTGGATATTGAAACAGTCGGAGCTCAGCCATCCAAGATCCGAATTTTTCATATATATATATATATATATATATATATATATATATATATATGGATTCGTTCCCGAAAGGTCTTTTTTCTAAGCGCTCATATATTCACCTAGCTTATGCTAACAGAATAACTATGTAGCTTGTTCCCTTCCTTCTACGGTTAGCTCTCCTCTTTGTTGTTATCTTGTCTCACTCGCTTTACGCGTTTTAATTGTCCTAATAACTTAATTTAGTTATTATTGCACCGACGTGAGGTATATGATTTTTAATGCAATGAAATATCTATGATCGTCGGCAAATCACTGATGAGGGACTTATTTTATTACATGTTATCCATGTGCAACCTGCAGTATTCTTCTCCCCCATTTTTTCACATATATATATGTATATGTGTGTGTACAAATAAATTCTGTTATAACGAAAATTCACGGGGCATAAAAAAAAAATTCGTTGTAAAAAAATTTTTTTAGAATGAGATATACCTAACACATTGAAAAAAAAATTCTTTATACTGAAAGATTCTTTATAATGGCATTCGTTATAACGGAATTTTACCTATATATATATATATATAAATATATAGGAACAAGTAAGACCCCGACGGCTGAGCTCAAGCCGTTTTGACGGCTAATTCAGTACAGAATTAGCCGTCGAAACGGCTTGAGCTCAGCCGTCGGGGGTCTTACTTGTTCCTATTACCCACTCTACTACCCTAAGTATTGTTTACTTTGGTGCGTTATGGTCCACCTGGTTCCTTAACACATTTCCTTCGTTATATATATATATATATATATATATATGACAAAGAAAGTGTGGTAAGATACAGGTGGACCATAACGCACCAGAGTACTCGATACTTAGTATAGAATCCCGACGGCCGTTTCGGCGGATCTAACTGTTGAAAGGGCCGGAGCTCAGCCGTCGGGGTCCTGACTCTTTTCTTATAAATATATATATATAACAAAGGAATTGTGGTAAGGAACAAAATGGACCATAACGCACCAGAGTACTCAATACTTAGGGTAGTAGAGTGGGAAATAGGAAAAAGTATGACCCCGGTGGCAGAGCTCTAGCCGTTTCGACGGCTATTTCAGAAATAGCCGTCGAAACGGCTTGAGCTCTGCCGTCGGGGTCATACTTTTTCCTATATATACATATATATATATATATATATATATATATATATATATATATATATATATATATGTATATATATTATAGTAACATTTTTGTTTGTTACTCAACAATTTACGCTCCCCTTCTCTCTTTTCTTGTTGCTTTTCCTCTTCCTATTTATTATTTGTTTAGTTTATACATACTTCACCCTCTCCACACACGCTCCCTTTTCCACCCACGCCGCCCCCTCCTCCACCCACGCTGCCATTCTACGCTTGTGGCAAATTACGAAAGATAAATTTAACATCATTGATTTTTTTTCTATAATCGGCTTAGCAAAGGGAAAATGAGAGAGGGGAAAAAAATACTAACATATATATATATCACACACATGCATATATATATATATATATATATATATATATATATATATATATATGCATATATTTACATATTTATACACACATATATGTATGTATGTTTGTGTATACATATATATGAATATGTATTTATGTATATATATAATAAACATTTAATATATATATATATATATTTGTTTACATACATGCATGTATATGTACATATATATATATATATATGTATTTATATATATGTATATATATATATATATATGTATTTATATATGTATATATATTTATATATATATATATATTTATATATATATATATATATATTTATATATATGTAAATATATATATATGTATATATATATGTATATATATATATATATATATATATATATGTATACATATATATATGTATATATATATATATATGTATATATATGTATACATATATATATGTATATATATATATATATGTATATATATATATATATATATATATATATATATATATATGTAAATACATATATATAACATATATATATATATATACATATATATATATATACATATATAAATATATATATATATATACATATATATATATATACATATATAAATATATACACACACAGGCGAAAGTATAAGTAGATGCATGAAAACAAAGGAAAACAAAAAATGAAACTGACACTGATCATTGTTGTGTTCTACAGCTGTAGATTACCGTGATGATGTTTCTATTGAAGAAGTAGCTTCTCTCTCTCTCTCTCTCTCTCTCTCTCCACTTAACATAGGGAGTTACATACCCTTAAGGAGCTGAGATCAATTGGCAAGTGAAATAGATTAGCAAGCTTGTGGGGAGAAGAAGTAGGAAAGGCGGTTTCAATGAGTGTGTATGGGTGTATATATATATATATATATATATACACTTAGAGAGCTTTATATATACATAAAGCTCTCTCTCTCTCTCTCTATATATATATATATATATATATATATATATATATATATATATATATATATATAGGAACCAATAAGACCCCGACGGCTGAGCTCAAGCCGTTTCGACGGCTAATTCTGGACCAGATTCAGTCCAGAATTAGCCGTCGAAACGGCTTGAGCTCAGCCGTCGGGGTCCTACTCGTTCCTATTACCCACTCTACTACCCTAAGTATGGAGTACTTTGGTGCGTTATGGTCCACCTGGTTCCTTACCACATTTCCTTCGTTATATATATCTATATATATATAAAATATCAATGGAAATTATACTCCAGAAAATTTGTTGAGTGCTCTAAATCAGTTATAAACATTTATATTTGTTGAATTACCAACAAATTGAATTTCCCTTCTGCTTATATATATATATATATATATATATATATATATATATATATATATATATATATATATTATATAAAATCAAAAGATGGTTAAAAGTATTCTATGTATTTTATTATGCGCATTTCAAAAACAAATATCATTATGGCATGATATTTGTGTTGTCATCAGATAAAATAGGGAGACATGATATGAAGCTTAAAAACACTTGCGAGCAGTGAAGTGTTAAATCAACATGATGATATTTGTTTTTGAAATGCGCATAATAAAATACATGGAACTCTTTTAACCATCCTTTGATTTTATATTATTTATACTCCAGTCCCATAAACTGTTGAGTGCTACTTATCCGATATTTGCATTGCTTTATTGTGCTACAATAAAACTCACCTCCTACATATATAATATTCAAAATATTAATAAATGAGAAATATCATAGCCAAAGTATATATTTTTTTATACATATTTTAAAAGTACAATGGTATATCAGTACGTTTTCATCAGATAAAATATATAAGACATTGGATATATATATATATATATATATATATATATATATATATATATATATATATATATAAAGAATTAGTATATCTACCAACATATATATACAGATGCATACCTGTGCTAGCAAATATATAGGTTTTGTCTTAGTAACTTTGTGGTTCAATGCAAGATATATATATATATATATATGTATATATATGTGAGTGCAATGGTGCATGACATAGTGGTAAAAAATGTTTGCCTCAAGATCGAAAAGTCGGGTGATCGATTCCCCAGCCGGGCGACACGCTCCGATCTTCAGCAAGATACTTTATTTCACATTGCTTCACTTGAGCAAGACACTTTATTTCATATTGCTTCAGTCCACTGTCACCTTGAGCAAGACACTTTATTTCACATTGCTTCAGATCACTCTGTCCTTGAGCAAGACACTTTATTTCACATTGCTTCAGTCCACTGTCTCCTTGAGCAAGACACTTTATTTCACATTGCTTCAGTCCACTGTCTCCTTGAGCAAGACACTTTATCTCACATTGCTTGAGGTCACTCTTCAGTCCACGCCACCTGGCGAAAATGAGTTGTACCTGTAATTCAAATGGTCAGTCTTGTCCCACACACACGTATACCACCTCGCGCTATATTTTCCTGATACCTAACAGCATTATGGGGACACGTGTCTGTGGAATGCTCAGCCACTTGCACGTTAATTATCTGAGCAAGGTAATTCGCTGATATTCCAACAAATGGAACACCCGTCGTCTCAACCAACGAAGGTGTTTTTGCCTCACCTTTCTCCTGTATGTATGCATGTAACACAGGTGAATAAAAGAAACACGTTTAATTAATTAATTAATTGCATATGCAGGTAGGTGCAGGCAGGTGAGTGTTTGTGATTGGGGGCACGTTTATCAATCTCATGCAGGTGTGTGCAGGTGTGTGTGTGTGTGTATGTTTCTATATATGTATGCGCAAGTATGAGTTCAGCTTTTAAAGAAATAAAGGTAATTTTAAAAAATAATAATTATAGAAAGACTTTCCACCAATGCTAAGAAGCTAATGTGTTAAGTGATGTATGTTACCCACCTGTACAGCGTCGCACACCACACCGTCCACAACCCCCTTTTTCATTTACGCAACTTCAACCAATATCTTTTCTCACCGCCCACTCCCATATTCACACACACACACACACACACACACACACACACACACGTACGCACGCGAACATTTACGTACAGAAAAGCATGCACATACACACACATGCATGCATATACACACAGAGACAGACGCACGCACACACACACACACATACACAGATATATGAACATTCACGCATTTACATACACAGACGAACATCCACACGCACATAAACACACACACACACACACATATATAGACATACATACACATACACACACACATGAAAATGTGTTCCCTTCATATCTCTGCGTTTTTTTTTTTATATTTTCATTTTTATTATTTTCTATTCTTAACCTCATTTTTTCTCTTCCTGTTTATAAAACCGATGATGATGATGATGATGATGATGAAATTTGAGAAGGGATTTGGTTGCTATTTCTAGCATGTCAAGTGTCTGTCCTTGACCATCTTTTGTCTGTATTGTTGTTGTTGTTGTTGTTGTAATTGTTGTTATTGTTCTATGTGTGTCTCCAGTCACCAAGAGTAAACACATTCGACCCTCCCCACCACTACTAAAGCCACCACCTCTTCTCCTATACCTCTGCCCATCACTCCCATTGTCTACTCATACATACATACCTCCATCGTCTCTTCCCTTCCTATCTCCCTCATCCCCACATACAACCACTACCTCTTCCTCTCCCTCCCGCCTCCTCACATACAACCACTACCTCTTCCTCTCCCTCCCGCCTCCTCACATACAACCACTACCTCTTCCTACTTTTCCCTGCTCCTTCCTTTCTTCCTTTGGTTGACACACACAACCACTACTACCTCTGCCCACCACTGCTGACCTCCTCCCCTTCCTCCTTCTCCACTCACAACCGCCACCACTCCTCCACCTCACTCCTTCCTTTGGTTGACACAAGGCCAGGTTGTTCAAATATTTTCTTGTTCGTGATCTTCCTTGTAGCTCTGTCTCTTGTTTACCATTCCATGGTTCTGGCGTTCCATCATTCCATTCCATTCCATCATTCCATTCCTCCATTCCGTCATTCCATCATTCCATTGCGTTCATTCCACACCATGCTGTTCAGAGAGTTCGGTTCTGTTTGTTTGTTTGGTGTCATTTCTGATTTCGTCAACATCACAACACCACCATTACCAACAACAGCATCATCATAATAGCACCACCATACCACCAGCACCACCATCCAAACCATACCAACACTAATACCCCCCTCCCCCCACCCACCAACACCACACCAACACCAACATCAAACCAACTCCAACACCACACCAACACCACCACCATCAAACCAACACCAACACCACCACCACCATCAAACCAACTCCAACACCACACCAACAGCAACACCACCACCACCATCAAACCAACTCCAACACCACCAACACCACCACCACCACCATCAAACCAACACCACACCAACACCACCACCATCAAACCAACTCCAACAACACACCAACACCACACCAACAGCACCACCAAACCAACTCCCACACCAACACCAACACCACACGAACACCAACACTACCACCATCAAACCAACACCACACCAACACCACCACCACCACCATCAAACCAACACCACACCAACACCACCACCATCAAACCAACACCAACACCAACAACCACACCAACACCACCACCATCAAACCAACACCACCACCATCACACCAATACCACACCAACACCATCACCAACACCAACACCACCACCATCAAACCAACACCACCACCAAACCAACACCAACACACTGTAATTTACGTTTCACTTCAGTTCAGACTAATGAATTAGGAAAATTTTATTTTTCAAATAAGTAAAAACACATAGTTTATATATGTGCGTGTATGCATATATATATATATATATATATATATATATAAAATAAAGTTAAATAAAAGTCAAATGATTAAAATTTAGCTTCGTTTATTACTGCTATATATATTTCAGTGACAGCCATCTTTGGCTGTGACCTCTTCAGGCAGTTTGAATTAGTATGGTATAGACAAGTACATATGTTGTTTAGGTGTATAATATTGTCAATACTCTGATATGCCCAGTTCCTTGTTGGGTTGTTAATTCACTGAGGAACTGGAGTCAAAGATGGCTGTCACTGAAATATATATAGCAGTAATAAACGAAGCTAAATTCTAATCATTTGACTTTTATTTAACTTTATTTTACACTACTCCGGAGTAACCAAACCAACCTGTGCACTTCGTCGAGTGCTCCAGCCTGCATACTGAGGTGTTGGTATACAACCAACATAAACTTAAAATCTATATATATATAATATATTAGTTTTGCGAGGTTTTTTATATGAAATCGTGTGTCGATATAAAAGACACAGAAGCGAAAACCAACCAAACAGTGAGTGTGTTCTGTTATTAATTCTGGCAATATTACACAAATATGACCCTCCCCAAGTATAACAATATATATATATATATAATATATATATATATATATTAGAAAGTGAACAACACAAAATATAACTATTCCATTACTAAAGGTTTGTATATATTAAATACAAAAACACACACACACATATATACATATATATATATATATATATATATATGTATATATTAAACACACACACACACACACACACACACACACACACACACACACACACACATATATATATATATATATATATATATATAGTAACAATAATAAATTTGAAGACTAAAATCCAAAGAGGGCTCGATAGGGATAAATATATATCAAATATATAAGAACCGTAGAGCAAATATTTATTAAAATAACAGATTAAAGTTTAAGCAAAGAATCTCTGCTTTCACCCTTAACGGGATCTTCTGAAACTAACAAAGTAAATCTGTAAATGCAGAAGTGAATATTTAAAAAAACGTTGCAACCGGAGGAAGACAGGAAGACAATACTTTGGTTCGTGGAAACGTTCCCTGGCAAAGAACGGGAAAAAACGAATATAATACGTCATTAATAGGAGCGGTGAAAAACAATTACACGCAAAGACAGAACCACGTTTATGGTATAAAATAAGTCGTAGACTAATGTTCTCTTAGATGGTTCATAGAGACGTTCTCTGGCAATGAACGGAAAAAACGAAGATAATACGTCATATGTGGAGCGTTGAGAACAATTGCACGCAAAGACAAAACCACGTAAATTGTATAGCTGAAGTCGTAGACTAAAATTCTAACTCGGAAACCGAATGATTCTCCGCTTCAGAGTTAAGAATAAAGTAAATAAAATACAATACAGAGGTAATTGAAATGAAATAAATACTTACACGCGTTCATATATATATATATATATATATATATATATATATATATATATATATATATATAAGATCAAAAGATGGTTAAAAGAATGTATTTTATTATGCGCATTTCAAAAACAAATATCATCATGCAATAACATTTGTGTTTTCATCAGATAAAATAGGAAGACATGATATGAAGGTTAAAAAACACTTGTGAATAGTGGGAACTCTTTTAACCATCTTTTGATCTTATATATTATTTATACTCCAGTCCTACACACTGTAGAGTGCTTCTTATCCGATATCTGCATTGCTTTATTGTACTACAATAAAACTCACCTCCTACATATATATATATATATATATATATATAGGAACCAGTAAGACCCCGACAGCTGAGCTCAAGCCGTTTCGACGGCTAATTCTGCAGAATTAGCCGTCGAAACGGCTTGAGCTCAGCTGTCGGGGTCTTACTGGTTCCTATTACCCACTCTACTACCTCAAGTATTGAGTACTTTGGTGCGTTATAATCCACCTGGTTCCTTACCACATTTCCTTCGTTATATATATATATATATATATATATATATATATATATATACATATATACATATATATACATACATGCTTCTGAGAAGACATTGGTGGTGCCAAACCTTTGTCTTGCCTAAGGGTATAATGGTTCTGGTAAGTCTTCAGTAAGAGGGTTCGGTGAGTTCCAAAATTACCGTCCCTTTGAAGATGGAGAGAGAAGGAACAATCTGCTGATGACTGACAAATCTTTGTTTCATGGATTTTGAAAATATAATCCAACTTCAAAGTAATATGTATGTGTACATATTGTGTATATATATATATGTGTGTGTATACATATATATAGAGAGAGATATAGATATAAATGTACGTATGTATATGCATATATATTCACATATATAAATGCATGTGTACATATTTATATGTATATACGTATATATATAAATGTACGTATGTATATGTATATATATTCACATATATAAATGCACGTATGTATATGTATATGTATATGTATATATAGTCACATATATAAATGCACGTATGTATATGTATATATATTCACATATATAAATACACGTATGTATATGTATATATATTCACATATATAAATGCACGTATGTATATGTATATATATTCACATATATAAATGCACGTATGTATATGTATATATATTCATATATAAATGTACGTATGTATATGTATATATAGTCACATATATAAATGCACGTATGTATATGTATATATAGTCACATATATAAATGCACGTATGTATATGTATATATATTCACATATATAAATGCACGTATGTATATGTATATATATTCATATATAAATGCATGTGTACATATTTATATGTATATAATATGTATATATATAAATGTACGTATGTATATGTATATATATTCACATATATAAATGCACGTATGTATATGTATATATAGTCACATATATAAATGCACGTATGTATATGTATATATATTCACATATATAAATGCACGTATGTATATGTATATATATTCATATATAAATGCATGTGTACATATTTATATGTATATACGTATATATATAAATGTACGTATGTATATGTATATATATTCACATATATAAATGCACGTATGTATATGTATATATAGTCACATATATAAATGCACGTATGTATATGTATATATAGTCACATATATAAATGCACGTATGTATATGTATATATATTCATATATAAATGCATGTGTACATATTTATATGTATATAATATGTATATATATAAATGTACGTATGTATATGTATATATATTCACATATATAAATGCACGTATGTATATGTATATATAGTCACATATATAAATGCACGTATGTATATGTATATATATTCACATATATAAATGCACGTATGTATATGTATATATATTCATATATAAATGCATGTGTACATATTTATATGTATATACGTATATATATAAATGTACGTATGTATATGTATATATATTCACATATATAAATGCACGTATGTATATGTATATATAGTCACATATATAAATGCACGTATGTATATGTATATATAGTCACATATATAAATGCACGTATGTATATGTATATATATTCACATATATAAATGCATGTGTACATATATATATATATGTGTGTGTATATATATATATATATATATATATATATATATATATATATATATATATATATATATATCCCCTCTGGCTAATATTACAATACATTACAAGCTATCATCATCATCATCATCATCATCATCAGTTTTCTTGCTCTGATGTAGCGTTTTTCTCTTTAGGTAACTGAGAACATACACGTGTGCATATATATATATATATATATATATATATATATATATATATATATATATTCTAGTCGACCGACTTTCGTCAAATCGGACCGAGGAAACTATGTTTCCGTTGTTCTTTCCAATTGCTAATACTATCTATCGGTCACAACTCCAGGTAGAAGGAGCAACGTGAAATAAAGTGTCTTGCTCAAGGACATAACGCATCGCCTGGTTCAGGAATCGAACTCACAACCTCTCGATTGTGAATCCAATACTCTAACCACTCAGCCACACGCCTTCACTAATATATATATATATATATATATGTGTGTGTGTGTGTGTGTGTGTGTGTGTGTGTGTGTGAAGGCATATGGCTGAGTGTTTGGAAAATAGGATTCAGAAGCGTGAGGTTTTGAGTTCGATTCCTGGAACGAGCGATGCATTATATCCTTCAGCAAGACACTTTATTTCACTTTATTTCACGTTGCTCTTTCAGCCTGGATAGGATTAGCGATTGAAAAAACCAATGGAAACATTGTTTCCTCGGTCCGATTTGTCGATCGACTGCATGTATATATATATATATGTGGATGTGTGTTTGTGTGTGTGTATATACAATATGCATACATATTTAACAGAAGGATCTAATGAATGTGTATGAAGACAGGAAATTTCAAGTTACATGCTATATTTGTTCATTGTGTGTGCGAGTGTGTGAGTAGTTCGATTCCCAGACCGGGTGATGCGTTATGTCCTTGAGCAAGACACTTTATTTCATGTTGCTCCCTTTACCTGGTCTTGTGACCGATAGATAGCATTCGCAATTGGAAAAACCAATGGAAACATTGTTTCCTCGGTCCGATTTGACGAAAGTTGATCGACTGTCGATGTCAACATGAATGGACCTGTTATTTTTATCTAAAGACATTTTTTTCTAATTCCAACCCGCCCGTCCCCCTCAATCTATCTTATCTCTCATTCTTTCTTCTGATGAAGGACTAGCGTCCGAAATGTTAAGACCCTCTTGCTGATATATCAAGCATTAACCTAATATATCCCTTCCATATACTGTACCGATTGTGTTGTTATTTCTCAGTGTCGGTAGAGGGTCGGACGCCATGCTTTGACGTATAGAGTTACGGCCCTTGCCATTCTGAGTTCAAATCCCGCCGAGGTTAACTTTGCCTTTCATCCTTACGAGGTCGATAAAATAAAGTACCAGTAATACACTGGCTAATTACTGGCCTTGTGCCAAAAGTAGAACCAGTTATTTCTGTTTACCTTTTACATATATATATATATATGATGGCTGCCAACTCGTTTTCGAGTACGGCCACTACTTTATATCCATGTAGGAGAACCCTTATCGATGCACTGAACAAGTGTGACTTTTTAGTCCAGCCAACGACTTGAAAACTCTGGTACAAACACTACACTTGTGACAACTATTGACACATAGTGCTGGGTCCATGGTACCATGTGACAAGTGCAGAGAGATCTCCAGACATAAAGCAATGCCTGTGCCGTGAAGCTTTTATAGTGAGCAAAGGCACCGCACAAAGCCAGTCCCACTCTCTCAACCAAGACGACACTCACCAAAAAGAAGAACAAGTCAACATCACCGGATACCATCAGGGTTGCAGGTGCTATATCAGAGTTTTCCTTCTCCTAGAACTCTGCCTTGACAAAGGCCAAGGGGCCATCTCTCCCAGTGACCTTGGATGGCCATTGACTCTCAAGAGCTCCCTTGCCCTTTGACGGGTTCTGCTTTTAGTCCTGCAGGATATCCAAAGTCACCCTCCTCACCAAGAAACCTTTGTGGGGTTGCCAGTTTAGTCACCAACGACCCGACCATGAGACAGGTTGCACTGGGAGACATGTTACCAGTAGGACCAACTGGTGACCTGACATATATATACATATACACACATATATATACACTTACATATACATACATACATACATACACATACGCATATATACATATATATATACATACATACATACATATATACATATGCACATACATACATACACACATACATACATATACATACACACATACATATACATATATATATATACATATACATACATATATACACATACACATATACACACACATATATATATACACACATATACATACACACATACACACATACATACATATATATATATACATACATACACACACACATATATACACATATATATATACACATACACACATACACATATACATACATACATATATATATATACATACACACACACATATATATATATATACATATACATACACACAC
>OZ024763.1:28078494-28085994 GCA_964016885.1 Eledone cirrhosa | reverse complement strand
TGTGTGAATGTATGTCGGTGAGTGTGTATTTTTGTACGTGTGTGTGTGTCTGTGTTTACACGTTTATAATTATATACTCATACAAGCGTCAATATGTTGAAAACAATTCTAGTTCATAAAACTTCTTTCGTCACACATTCTGTGATCTCTTTAATAACTTTCTATACTTTTTTGTACCCTCTCTTAATCCGCTACTCCATTTTGTCATTTTATAATTATATTCTATTACTAAATCATTCTAAATTCTTGATTATTTAAAAACTTATTCGAAAGCCATAGCAACTGTCTTTCATTAGAAATATGGAAATAAAAGGAATACTTCAAGATTATGAAGCAGTTAAGCTTCTTATTTTAGTGTCTGCTACAATAAGTTAACCACCTCATTGCCCCTATTCCAACTCTAGGCTATGATGTATCTAGAAGTGTTCTTTTACTGCCTTTGCAATAAATTAAAACCACCTAATGACCCTTATTTGAATTCAGGACAATGGAACATCTAAGCATGTCCTTTTACACACACTGCCTTCTCAATGACTTAACCACCTCCCCATTACCCTTATTTCAGCTGTGGACAATGATGCATCTAAATCTGTTCTTTCACTGCCTCTGCAATAACTTAAAATCAACCCATTGCCCACATTTGAACCCTGGCCCTTTGAGACATCTAAGCCTGTCCCTTTCACTGCTTGTGCAATACCTCAACCACTCCATTACCCTTGTTTGAACTCTGGTCAGTGAGCCATCTAGCCTTGTGTATTTCACTGTCCACACAATACTTAAATGAGTCCACACTACCCTTTTGTGTGTTTTAGTTGTTAGTCTTAAAACTCACTGCAGTGGCTTATAGTGTGTGTGTGTGTGTGTAGATATGTGTGTGTGTATATGGTGTTGTGTGTGTTTATGTATGTGGGTATCTGAGTGTGTGTGTGAGGGGGAGGGGGTTTAATGTCTTATAGTTTGTGTGTGTGTGGTGTTGTGTGTGTTTATGTATGTGTGTAGCTGAGTGTTTATGTATGTGTGTGTGTGTGTGAGGAGAGGGGGTTTAATGTCTTATAGTTTGTGTGTGTGTGTTTAATGACTTATAGTTTGTGTGTGTGTGGTGTTGTGTGTGTATCTGAGTGTGTGTAGGAGGATTGATGTCTTATAGTTTGTGTGCAAGTGTGTTTGTGTATGTGTGTATATATGGTGTTTAAATTTGTAATCTTACTAAAATCTAACATAGTCCTTTCTCTCTCTCTCTCCCTCTCTATCTCTCTCTCCCTCTCTATCTCTCTCTCCCTCTCTATCTCTCTCCCTCTCTCCCTCTCTCTCTCTCTCTATCTCTCTCCCTCTCTCTCCCTCTCTCTCCCTCTCTCTCTCTCTATCTCTCTCTATCTCTCTCCCTCTCTCTCCCTCTCTCTCTATCTATCTCTCTCCCTCTCTCTCTCTCTGATACCATTAACCTAATTCCACACTGACCTCCAGTATTTCTTCACCACCACCCATACTACCACCACCACTACCACCACCAATACCACCTATACCAACAACCTCACTGCCATCACACCAGATACCACCACCAACAACAACAACAACAACAACAACACCACTACCACCACCACCACCACCTATACCAACAACTGCACCACCACCGATACCATCAACTCCACTACCAACAAACTACACCAATACCACTGCCACCATCAACCTCACCAATCATCAACATTAACACCACCAATACCACCACCACCACTACCAATACCACCACCACCACTACCAATACCACCACCACCAGCACCAATACCACCACCACCAGCACCAATACCACCACCACCACCACTACCACCACCACCAATACCACCACCACCACCACCACTACCACCACCACCACCACCACTACCACCACCACCACCACTACCACCACCACCACTACCACTACCACCACCACCACTACCAATACCACCACCACCACTACCAATACCACCAGCACCAATACCACCACCACCACCAATACCACCACCACCACCAATACCACCACCACTACCACCACCACCACCAATACCACCACCACCACTACCACTACCACCACCACCACTACCAATACCACCACCACCACTACCAATACCACCACCACCACTACCAATACCACCACCACCAATACCACCACCACCACCAATACCACCACCACTACCACCACCACCACCAATACCACCACCACCACTACCACCACCACCACCACCACTACCACCACCACCACCACCAATACCACCACCACCACCAATACCACCACCACTACCACCACCACCACTACCAATACCACCACCACCACTACCAATACCACCAGCACCAATACCACCACCACCACCACTACCACCACCACTACCACCACCACCACCAATACCACCACCACCACCACCACCACCACCACCACCACCACCACCACCACCACCACCACCAATACCACCACCACTACCACCACCACCACCAATACCACCACCACTACCACCACCACCACCAATACCACCACCACCACCACCACCACCACCACCACCACTACCACCACCACCACCACTACCACCACCACCACCACCACTACCACCACCACCACCACCAATACCACCACCACTACCACCACCATCACCAATACCACCACCAATACCACCACCACTACCACCACCACCACCAATACCACCACCAATACCACCACCACCACCACCACCACCACCACCACTACCACCACCACCACCACTACCACCACCACCACCACCACTACCACCACCACCACCACCACTACCACCACCACCACCACCACCAATACCACCACCACTAGCACCACCACCACCAATACCACCACCACTACCACCACCACCACCACCAATACCACCACCAATATCACCACCACTAGCACCACCACCACCAATACCACCACCACTACCACCACCACCACCACCAATACCACCACCAATATCACCACCACTAGCACCACCACCACCAATACCACCACCACTACCACCACCACCAATACCACCACCAATATCACCACCACTAGCACCACCACCACCAATACCACCACCACTACCACCACCACCACCAATGCTACACTCTGTTGGTTACCTTCTGTGTGTTACCTAGACCAGGAATAAATTTCATAAATGCCCCCCCCCCCCACACACACACACATAGACAGACAGACAGACACATAGACAGACAGACAGACAGACATATACACAGACTGATAGACAGACAGACATACACACACATAGACAGACAGACAGACAGACAGACAGACAGACAGACAGACAGACATATACACAGACTGATAGACAGACAGACATACACACAGACTGATAGACAGACAGACATACACACACATAGACAGACAGACAGACAGACATATACACAGACTGATAGACAGACAGACATATACAGACAGACAGACATATACAGACAGACAGACATATACACAGACACATAGACAGACAGACAGACATATACAGACAGACAGACATACACACACATAGACAGACAGACAGACAGACAGACATATACACAGACAGATAGACAGACAGACATATACAGACAGACAGACATATACAGACAGACAGACATATACACAGACACATATATAGACAGACAGACATACACACACATAGACAGACAGACAGACATATACACAGACAGACAAACATACATACAGAGATATACACAGACAGATAGACAGACATATACACAGACAGACAGACAGACAGACAGACAGACATATACACAGACAGACAGACAGACAGACAGACATGCATATACACAGACAGATAGACAGACAGACATATATATACACAGACAGACAGGAGAAATGTGTCCCTATCCCATTCTGATATCTCTCTCTCTCCCTCTGTCTTTCATCTTCCTTCTCTCTCCCTCTCCCTCCTCTCTCCCTTTCTCTCCCTTTCTCTCTCTGTCTCCTCTCTCCCTCTCTTCCACTCTCCATCTTCCTCCCTCACTCCCTTCTCCCCCACCCCCACTCCTCCTCTCCCCCTAACACCCCCCCTTCTCCCCCTAACACCCCCTCCTCCCCATCTCACTCCCCAGTCTCCCCCTCCCCCTCCATCCCCCCCTCTCCCCTCTACTCACCTTCTCCCTCTGCAGTAGTGTATGATTCACAAGTTGTCGGTAGACTAAACACAGTGAAACATAACTTAACGTCGTTGTAACATTCAGTGGTCTTCAACCAACGTGAGTTGACCCCTTACAGTCAAAGTATGCGGTGAGTTAGGGGTCGGTGATACAATGTTACGCAAAGATTACTAAAGACAAAGCCCAGCAGACTATTTCATTCCTATTTAGTGATGTATGCCAAAGTATTTGCATAAGGAATTTGATTAAAAAGGTTTAAGGGGTGGTTGTGGGGGCTGGGTGGGGCTAATAATGTTGTAGCAACAGCAACAATAATAATAATAATTGTTTCTACTTTTGGCACAAGGCCAGCAATTTCCCCAGTGTATTACTGGTACTTTATTTTATCGACCCTGTAACGGTAGAAACACACAAAGCTAACCTCACCAGATTTGAACTCAGAACGTAAAAGGCCATAACTCTATGTTGCAAAGCATGGTATTCGATGCTCTACCCATTCTGGCAAATAATAATGATAATAATTGTTTCTACTTTTGGCACAAGGCCAGCAATTATCCCAGTGCATTACTGGTATTTTATTTTATTAAACCCCCCCCCCCATAAGGATGAAAGGCAAAGTTAACCTCGGCGGGATTTGAACTCAGAATGCCAAGGGCCGTAACTCTATGCATCAAAGCATGGCGTCCGACCCTCTACTGATACTGCCAATCAATGATTTCTTTATTTCATCATCATCATCATCATCTTCGTTTAACGTCCATATTCCACGCTCGCATGGGTTTGGACGGGAGTTTTCCCACTTGAGGCAAGAGTGGTTGTCTTGCTCGCATAGGACTGTCTGGCGGGTTTTCTACGGCTGGATGCCCTTCCTAACACCAACCACGTTTACAGTGTGGAACTGGGAGGTTTTTACTGTGTTACCTACACGGCCACATTACAGCATGGACTGTGTGTTTTTTTTTCGTGACACCTACACGTCTGGCGGGTTTTCTACGGCCGGATGCCCTTCCTAACACCAACCACATTTACAGTGTGGCACTGGGAGGTTTTTACCGTGTTACCTACACGGCCACATTACAGCGTGGACTGTGTGTTTTTTTGTCGTGACACCTACACGACCTCATTTAACAACAACAATAATAATAATAATAATATTGAAAATATTTTTCTTATATTTTAATATTTCTCTCTTTGATTATAATATCTTAACTTCCATGTTTGTATAATTTTTCTTTTCTTTTCTCTTCTAGAATGTCCTGTTGGAACGTACAAGTGGCACGCTTCCAATGAGCTCTGTCTAAAATGCCCGAAATATTCCTATGCTAATGGTGAGGGGGCAGAAGAGTGTCATTGTGAGAACAGATATTATCGTCACAAAGATGATGATCGCTCTTTACCTTGTACACGTAAGTCTCATTTCTTTCTTTTTTTACCCCTGGCCCTTTTTTACCCCTAAAAGAACTTCTTTATGTAAACCTTTCCCTTCCTCATCATTATTATTATGTGGGCTTGGAGGGCGGTGGATTGGCAGTATCGGTAGAGGGTCGGACGCCATGCTTTGCAGCATAGAGTTACGGTCCTTTATGATCTGAGTTCAAATCCCGCCGAGGTTAACTTTGCCTTTCATCCTTACGGGGTTGATAAAATAAAGTACCAGTCACGCACTGGGTCGATTTTATCGACTTTCCCCTCCCCCAAAAAGTGCTGGTCTTGTGCCTATATAAAAAAACATTATTATGTGGGCTTCGTCTGGATGGAAGGTTTGAGAGACAATGTTTGAAAATTCAAAAGACATTACCTATAAAACTTTTGGGGTGACCTTTTCATGTTAAATGATAATATCAACCTATGGACTGGAGTTGATCTTTGCTCTTCAAATTTTGCTCTTCAAATTCTGCTGTTGGTGATCGAACTTTGTGGAGAAAAATATCTCGTTGTTGAGCAGTCGGCAATTGGTGGAGTTTAGTGTCAAATTATTATTTTTATTAATTAATATAACTAAATTTTTCATTGTTTATCTGGTGTTTGGAACATAACTTAACAAAGGTTCTGACATGAAATTGTCTTGGAAGGTTTTTAGATAAATATAAACGCTTTAACTCTTTAGCATTTGAACTGACTGTATCTGGCCTGAATTCTCTCACCTCTTTCTGTTCAAACAGGTTATACCTGGCCACTCATACTGATGTTAAAGTTTTGTTCTCAAAATAAATAATATCAAAATCTCATAGATTTGATATTATGGATAATTATCTGAAATAAAGTGTTTACCATGAAAATACAATAGTAAATATAGAATAATGTAAATGTGAGATGGATAACCCTTTAGCATTTAAACCGGCTGTATTTGGCCTGAATTTTCTCACCTATTTCTGTTCAAACTGGCTGTAACTGGCTGTAACTGGCCACTCATATTCATGTTAAGGAACTGTTCTCAAAATAAATAATATACAAATCTCATAGATTCGATATTATGTGAGATAATTATGTAAGATATAGTGTTTACCATGAAAATACAATAGTAAATATAGAGTAATGTAAATGTGAGAGGGTTAACCCTTTAGCATTTAAACCGGCTGTATCCAGCCTGGATTTTCTCGCTTCTTTCTGTTGAAACTGGCTGTAACTGGCCATTCATACTGATGTTAAGTTATTGTTCTCAAAATAAGTAATACCAAAATCTCATAAATTCAATATTATGTGAAATAATTATGTAAGATATAGTGTTTACCATGAAAATACAATAGTAAATATAGAGTAATGTAAATGTGAGAGGGTTAACCCTTTAGCATTTAAACCGGTTGTATCCAGCCTGGATTTTCTCACTTCTTTCTGTTGAAACTGGCTGTAACTGGCCATTCATACTGATGTTAAGTTATTGTTCTCAAAATAAGTAATATCAAAATCTCATAAATTCAATATTATGTGAAATAATTATGTAAGATATAGTGTTTACCATGAAAATACAATAGTAAATATAGAGTAATGTAAATGTGAGAGGGTTAACCCTTTAGCATTTAAACCGGTTGTATCCAGCCTGGATTTTCTCACTTCTTTCTGTTGAAACTGGCTGTAACTGGCCATTCATACTGATGTTAAGTTATTGTTCTCAAAATAAGTAATATCAAAATCTCATAAATTCAATATTATGTGAAATAATTATGTAAGATATAGTGTTTACCATGAAAATACAATAGTAAATATAGAGTAATGTAAATGTGAGAGGGTTAACCCTTTAGCATTTAAACCGGTTGTATCCAGCCTGGATTTTCTCACTTCTTTCTGTTGAAACTGGCTGTAACTGGCCATTCATACTGATGTTAAGTTATTGTTCTCAAAATAAGTAATATCAAAATCTCATAAATTCAATATTATGTGAGATAATTATGT
>OZ024763.1:28070994-28073494 GCA_964016885.1 Eledone cirrhosa | reverse complement strand
CAGCGGCAGCAACAATACTAGTGGTAATAGTAGTAGTAGTAGTAATAGTAGTCGCAACAGTAGTGTTGGTTGTATTAGTAGCATTAGTATTAATAGCAGCAGCAGCAACAACAATACTAGTGGTAATAGTAGTAGTAGTAGTAGTAGTAGTAGTAGTAGTAGTCGTAGCAACAGTAGTTTTGGTTGTATTAGTAGCATTAGTATTAATAGCAGCAGCAGCAGCAACAACAATACTAGTGGTAATAGTAGTAGTAGTAGTAGTAGTAGTAGTAGTAGTCGCAACAGTAGTGTTGGTTGTATTAGTAGCATTAGTATTAATAGCAGCAGCAGCAACAACAATACTAGTGGTAATAGTAGTAGTAGTGGTAGTAGTAGTAGTAGTAGTAGTAGTAGTAGTAGCAATAGTAGTAGTAGCAGCTTTGGCTCTTTATGATCTGAGTTCAAATCCCGCCGAGGTTAACTTCAGCTTTCATCCTTACGGGGTCGATAAAATAAAGTACCAGTAATGTACTGGGGCTGATTTAATCGACTTCCCCTTCCCTTAAATTGTTGGCCTTGTGCTTAATGTAGAAATATCGTTGCTGTTGTTGTTGTTTAGGTTTAACCCTTTAGCATTTAACACGGCCATATCCGGCCAGAATTTTCTCACCTTTTTCAGTTCAAACCAGCTGCAACCGGCTGTAACCGGCCAGTCATACTGATGTTAATGTATCGTTCTCAAAATATGTTATATCAAAATTTCACAGATTAGATATTATGTAAGATAATTATGTAAGATAAACCCTTTATCATGAAAGGGTTAAACTTACTAGCAGAAAAACCACCCTATGTGTGGTTTTTCTGCTAGCACGTGTAGTGTGTATATTGATATTATACGCAAGTATATATACATGTAGATATGATACATCAAATAAAATCGTAATTGACAATATACACAGAAAATGAATGAAGACTGCGTTACACTGTCTCATGTAATCAGTAACGTAATCCATTGACGGAAATATCTGAATGTTTATTTAAGCGATCGCTAACCAGAAGTGTTGACATTTCAAAATTTTGAAGAAGTGAATCTTAAAATAAGCGACAAAATTATTTATATTTAATCAAAAATAATGAAATTTAGTAGATAAATTATGTAATATTCATTGATTATTTATTCAAAGTAATCCAACTTATTTTACTAACGGGATAAAAAAATCTATTCCGTACGCAGTCCCACACTCCTTACTTTATTATAGTTTAGATTGAATGTTTCGGTGTTTGGTTCTCAGTCCTTCTTTCCACAAACGTTTCCTCTATTCCTGCAATTGGTAATGACAATGGTGTTAGCAATAATGACATTGGTGTTGTTGCTATTGTTGATGATGATGATGATGATGATGATTAAGGCATTTTTGGAGGTGGTGGTTGTGGTTGTTGTTGTTGTTGTTGTTGTTGAAATACTGTTAGAGAAGAATTATATAGTAAGACTTGTTGGCTAACTGTTGGTTTCTTTGTTTGCAACCATTAACGACAATGATGGTGATGGTGATATAGGGGGATATGTTAATAATGAAGATGATGATGGCACATCGCTTAGTGGTTAAAGCATTGGGCCTGCAATCAAAAGGTTGTGAGTTCAATTCTCGGGCCGGGAGATGTGTTGTTTCCTTGAGCAAGACACTTTATTTCACGTTGCTCCAGTTTACTCAGCTGTAGAAATGAGATAATAGGGACTGGGTCGTGTAGGTGCCACGGCAAAAAAAGCACCCAGCACTCACTGTAAAGTGGACGTGTAGGCGCCACGGCAGAAAAGCACCCAGCACTCACTGTAAAGTGGACGTGTAGGCGCCACGGAAAAAAAGCACCCAGCACTCACTGTAAAGGGGTCGTGGAGGTACCATGGCGAAAAAGCACCCAGCACTCACTGTAAAGGGGTCGTGGAGGTACCACGGCGAAAAAGCACCCAGCACTCACTGTAAAGGGGTCGTGGAGGTACCATGGCGAAAAAGCACCCAGCACTCACTGTAAAGGGGTCGTGGAGGTACCACGGCGAAAAAGCACCCAGCACTCACTGTAAAGGGGTCGCGGAGGTACCACGGCGAAAAAGCACCCAGCACTCACTGTAAAGGGGTCGTGGAGGTACCACGGCGAAAAAGCACCCAGCACTCACTGTAAAGGGGTCGTGGAGGTACCACGGCGAAAAAGCACCCAGCACTCACTGTAAAGGGGTCGTGGAGGTACCACGGCGAAAAAGCACCCAGCACTCACTGTAAAGGGGTCGCGGAGGTACCACGGCGAAAAAGCACCCAGCACTCACTGTAAAGGGGTCGTGGAGGTACCATGGCGAAAAAGCACCCAGCACTCACTGTAAAGGGGTCGTGGAGGTACCATGGCAAAAAAGCACCCAGCACTCACTGTAAAGGGGTCGTGGAGGTACCACGGCGAAAAAGCACCCAGCACTCACTGTAAAGGGGTCGTGGAGGTACCATGGCGAAAAAGCACCCAGCACTCACTGTAA
>OZ024763.1:28028494-28060994 GCA_964016885.1 Eledone cirrhosa | reverse complement strand
TTTACTATTATATTTTCACAGTAAACACTTTACATTACTCTATATTTACTATTATATTTTCACAGTAAACACTTTACATTACTCTATATTTACTATTATATTTTCACAGTAAACACTTTACATTACTCTATATTTACTATTATATTTTCACAGTAAACACTTTACATTACTCTATATTTACTATTATATTTTCACGGTAAACACTTTACATTACTCTATATTTACTATTATATTTTCACAGTAAACACTTTACATTACTCTATATTTACTATTATATTTTCACGGTAAACACTTTACATTACTCTATATTTACTATTATATTTTCACGGTAAACACTTTACATTACTCTATATTTACTATTATATTTTCACGGTAAACACTTTACATTACTCTATATTTATTTACTATTATATTTTCACGGTAAACACTTTACATTACTCTATATTTACTATTATATTTTCACGGTAAACACTTTACCTTACTCTATATTTACTATTATATTTTCACAGTAAACACTTTACATTACTCTATATTTACTATTATATTTTCACAGTAAACACTTTACATTACTCTATATTTACTATTATATTTTCACAGTAAACACTTTACATTACTCTATATTTACTATTATATTTTCACGGTAAACACTTTACATTACTCTATATTTACTATTATATTTTCACGGTAAACACTTTACATTACTCTATATTTACTATTATATTTTCACGGTAAACACTTTACCTTACTCTATATTTACTATTATATTTTCACAGTAAACACTTTACATTACTCTATATTTACTATTATATTTTCACAGTAAACACTTTACATTACTCTATATTTACTATTATATTTTCACAGTAAACACTTTACATTACTCTATATTTACTATTATATTTTCACAGTAAACACTTTACATTACTCTATATTTACTATTATATTTTCACAGTAAACACTTTACATTACTCTATATTTACTATTATATTTTCACAGTAAACACTTTACATTACTCTATATTTACTATTATATTTTCACAGTAAACACTTTACATTACTCTATATTTACTATTATATTTTCACAGTAAACACTTTATATTACTCTATATTTACTATTATATTTTCACAGTAAACACTTTACATTACTCTATATTTACTATTATATTTTCACGGTAAACACTTTACATTACTCTATATTTACTATTATATTTTCACAGTAAACACTTTACATTACTCTATATTTACTATTATATTTTCACAGTAAACACTTTACATTACTCTATATTTACTATTATATTTTCACAGTAAACACTTTACCTTACTCTATATTTACTATTATATTTTCACAGTAAACACTTTACATTACTCTATATTTACTATTATATTTTCACAGTAAACACTTTACATTACTCTATATTTACTATTATATTTTCACAGTAAACACTTTACATTACTCTATATTTACTATTATATTTTCACAGTAAACACTTTACATTACTCTATATTTACTATTATATTTTCACGGTAAACACTTTACATTACTCTATATTTACTATTATATTTTCACGGTAAACACTTTACATTACTCTATATTTACTATTATATTTTCACGGAAAAACACTTTATCTCACATAATATTGAATCTACGAGATTTTGATATTATTTATTTTGAAAACAATACCTTAACATAAGTATAAGAGGCTGGTTTTGGGCCAATTTAAACAGAAAGAGGTGAGAGAATTCTGGGTGGATATGAACAATTCCTTAACATCGGTATAAGTGGCTGGTTACAGCTGGTTTGAACAGAAAGAGGTCAGAGAATTCTGGCCAGATACAGCCGGTTTAAATGCTAAAGGGTTAACCATTTAACATTTACATTACTCTATATATACTATTGTATTTTTGTGGTAAAGGCTTTACCTCACATAATTATCTCACATGATATCGAATCTATGAGAATTTGATAGTATTTATTTTGAGAACAATGCCTTAACATCAGTATGAGCTGCCGGTTACAGTCAATTTGAACAGAAAGAGGTGAAAGAATTCTGGCCAGATATGGATAGTTTAAATGCTAAAGAGTTATTAAACAGATTAACATCAGGAAAAGAGCATCTAGTTTTCAAACACTGTCTCTCTCAAGCCCTCCGTTCAGTCCAAGCTAAAGGGTTTAAATGCTAAAGGGTTAAATATGTTGAATGCTTTTACCAGCATTACTAATGGCACAAATCCAGTTTGATTCAGCAACCTCTACTATTTTTCTCAAAGCTTTTTTCACCTCCTTCTCTTTTTTTCTTTTCTTTCTTACAGAACCACCTTCGCCCCCACAGAAATTAAAGATCCTAAGTGTCAATACGACATCAGTTACGCTGTCGTGGTGGCACCCTCGCAGTGATGGTGGCCGAAATGATCTCACCTATCGTGTAGAGTGCAATAAATGTGACAAAAATGTGAAATACATCCCAAAAATGAAGGGTTTTACTTCCACTATGTAAGTTTTCTATTCTTATTTCCCTCATCTCATCTCATTTTGTTGGGTTTCGTCATTATAGTCTTTCCTGTAGACTACTGAACCACTTTACACATTCATTTTGATGAGTCATGGTTTTTTTGTGCTTTATTTTTTCTTTTGTTTTTGTCAAGGCTTGTGGCCTTCTGACTGGGGTATTGAACTTATGGTTATAAGATTGTGGGTTCAAGTCCTTGACCAGGTTACATGTATTTTTAATCAAAATATTATAGTTGATTTTTCTACTAAGAGTTGCAACTAGCTGATACTATCAGCAATGGAAAGACCAATAAAAACATAGTTTCTTCCATTTGATCTTACAAGACTTAAGGGACCTCTCCAGCCTAGCATGGACTGGGGGCATTTTGTCATGCCAACAACACTAAAGAGGTTGTCTTCCAGGATCTAAGGATCCTTGCTATATTAGCATGGACTGGGGGCATTTTGTCATGCCAACATCACTAAAGTGGTTGTCTTCCAGGATCTAAGGATCCTTGCTATATTAGCATGGACTGGGGGCATTTTATCATGCCAGCAACACTAGAAGGGTTGTCTTCCAGGATTTAAGGATCCTCTCTACTCTAGCACAGACTGGGGGCATTGTATCATGTTACTAGCATTATAGAGGGTGTCTGACTCGACTTATGGCTCCTTTCTACTCTAGCGTAGAGGTGGAGGCATGTGGCCCAGTGCTAAGGGTGTTGGACTTCTGATCATAATGTCATGGATTCGATTCCTGGGTTGTGTGTTGTCATCATCATCATCATTTTATGTCCGTTCTTCCCTGCTAGCATGGGTTAGACAGCTTGTCCTGTTGTGGGCAGTGTCCAGTCGGCTGTCCTTGTCTTGCTCATACAGGAACTGATTCCGGCTTAATTTCTACAGCTGGATGCCCTTCCTAACACCAACCTCATTTACAGTGAGTGCTTCTTTTCTGTGGTGCCTACACGTCCACTTTACAGTGTGGGCTGGGTGGTTTTTTCCCGTGGCGCTTAGACGTCCACTTTACAGTGTGGGCTGGGTGCTTTTTTGCAGTGGGAGGGAGTGGGGGCATATTGTCTATATGCTTCAGCTTCAGCTTGTTGTGTTCTTAACAATTGTCTTAACTCGGGCCGCAATTCATGATGTCTGACACTCTTACCGGCTAAATAGCCTGGGAGTCTATTATTACCAGGACCGGCTACATAGCCTCTTTCTTTTTTTTTTAAAAGTAATATTCTCATTCTGTCCATTTTTCAGGGTAACATTAACTGGTTTAATACCAAGTGAGGAGTACGTTATTCAGATCTTGGCTGAGAATGGAGTTTCCGAAGTCAGCAAGCAGAAGCGGGGTGTGAATGTCACTGTTGTCACTGAGGCATCAGGTAAGAGGACTTGTTTTCAATGGTTAGATCACTACAACTCTTGATAGTTAAATGGTTACCACTGTTGATGGTTAAATTGTTACCACTGTTGATGGTTAAATTGTTACCACTGTTGATGGTTAAATTGTTACCACTGTTGATGGTTAAATTGTTACCACTGTTGATGGTTAAATTGTTACCACTGTTGATGGTTAAATGGTTACCACTCTTGATAGTTAAATGGTTACCACTGTTGATGGTTAAATGGTTACCACTGTTGATGGGTAAATTGTTACCACTGTTGATGGTTAAATGGTTACCACTGTTGATGGTTAAATTGTTACCACTGTTGATGGTTAAATTGTTACCACTGTTGATGGTTAAATTGTTACCACTGTTGATGGTTAAATGGTTACCACTGTTGATGGTTAAATTGTTACCACTGTTGATGGTTAAATGGTTACCACTCTTGATAGTTAAATGGTTACCACTGTTGATGGTTAAATGGTTACCACTGTTGATGGTTAAATTGTTACCACTGTTGATGGTTAAATTGTTACCACTGTTGATGGTTAAATTGTTACCACTGTTGATGGTTAAATTGTTACCACTGTTGATGGTTAAATTGTTACCACTGTTGATGGTTAAATGGTTACCACTGTTGATGGTTAAATTGTTACCACTGTTGATGGTTAAATGGTTACCACTCTTGATAGTTAAATGGTTACCACTGTTGATGGTTAAATGGTTACCACTGTTGATGGGTAAATTGTTACCACTCTTGATGGTTAAATGGTTACCACTGTTGATGGTTAAATTGTTACCACTGTTGATGGTTAAATGGTTACCACTCTTGATGGTTAAATGGTTACCACTGTTGATGGTTAAATGGTTACCACTCTTGATGATTAAATGGCTACCACTCTTGATGGGTAAATGGCTACCACTCTTGATGGTTAAATGGTTACCACTCTTGATGGGTAAATGGCTACCACTCTTGATGGTTAAATGGTTACCACTGTTGATGGTTAAATTGTTACCACTGTTGATGGTTAAATGGTTACCACTCTTGATGGTTAAATGGTTACCACTGTTGATGGGTAAATGGTTACCACTGTTGATGGTTAAATTGTTACCACTGTTGATGGTTAAATTGTTACCACTCTTGATGGTTAAATGGTTACCACTGTTGATGGGTAAATGTTTACCACTGTTGATGGTTAAATGGTTACCACTCTTGATGGTTACATGGTTACCACTCTTGATGGGTAAATGGCTACCACTCTTGATGGTTAAATGGTTACCACTCTTGATGGTTAAATTGTTACCACTCTTGATGGTTAAATGGTTACCACTCTTGATGGGTAAATGGCTACCACTCTTGATGGTTAAATGGTTACCACTCTTGGTGGTTAAATTGTTACCACTCTTGATGGTTAAATGGTTACCACTCTTGATGGGTAAATGGTTACCACTCTTGATGATTAAATGGCTACCACTCTTGATGGTTACATGGTTACCACCCTTGATGGGTAAATGGTTACCACTCTTGATGGGTGAATGGTTACCGCTCTTGGTTGTTATATGGTTACCACTTTTGATGGTTGGGTGGTTACCTCTCTTGATGGGTAAATGGTTACCACCCTTGATGGGTTCGTGGTTACCACTCTTGATGGTTTGCTGGTTACCACTGTTGATGGTTAGCTGGTAACTAGCTACCTCCTCTTGGTGGTTAAATTGTTACCACTCTTGATGGTTAGCTGGTTACTACTCTTGATGGTTAGCTGGTTACCACTCTTGGTGGTTAAATGGTTACCACTGTTGAAGGTTGCATGGTTACCCCTCTTGATGGTTAGCTATTTACCACTCTTGATGGTTAGCTGCTTACCACTCTTGGTGGTTAGCTGGTTAAATGGCTACTAATCTTGATGGTTAAATGGCTACTAATCTTGATGGTAAGCTGCTAACTAGCTACCATTCTTGATGGTTAACTAGCTACCGCTCTTAATGGTTAGCTGGTTACTACTCTTGATGGTTAGTGGGTTACCAGTCTTGATGGTTAACTAGTTATCACTGTTGATGATTAGTTTGCTATCACTCTTGATGGTTAGTTGTTACTGTTGATGGTTAGATAGCTACCACTCTTGATGGTTAACTAGCGATCACAGTAGATGACTTGTTAGTTATTACTGTTCATGATTAGCTACTATTGTTGATAGTTAGTTATTACTGTTGATGGTTAGTTAGCAATCATTGTTGATGGCTAATTAGATATAGCTCATAAGGCTGGACCCTGGAATTACCAGTATATATATGTGTATGTGTGTGAGAAAATTCAACAACGAAATCTACAACATGAAAGAACTATACAATAATATATATTAGTTTCATGCTTGATATAGTAGGAAAAGAGTTTTGACGTTAGTCCATCATCGAAAGATAGAATGAGAAAGAGAGGAAAAAGAAAATGGGTTATTTTTTTTTTTTTTTTCAGGAAAAGACACTTGTATATGTGAGTGTATATATATGAGTATATATATATATATATATATGTGTGTGTGTGTATGTATGTAAAAGGTAAACAGAAATAACAAAAATAACCGAACAAATGGTACAGTACATGGAAGAAATATATAAGTTTAGCGCTTGAAATAGCACAGAGAGAGTCTTAACGTTTCAGACACTAGTCTTTTATCAGAAGATAGAGTTAAAAAGTGAAGATAAATAGAAAGTAAAGAGTGATTGGGGGAAGGAATGGGGGAAAAATTGGGGAGAAAAAACACACAAGTGCATATTCAGTTGGCCATCTTGGTACATATATATTTTTGTATATATATATATATATAGGAACAAGTAGGACCCTGACGGCTGAGCTCAGGCCGTTTCGACGGCTAATTCTGGACTAAAAAAACAGATTTTTTTAGTCCAGAATTAGCCGTCAAAACGGCCTGAGCTCAGCCGTCGGGGTCCTACTCATTCCTATTACCCACTCTACTACCCTAAGTATTGAGTACTTTGGTGCGTTATGGTCCACCTGGTTCCTTACCACATTTCCTTTGTTATATATATATATATATATATATATATATATATACAAAACCTGACAAAGGCGGAAGAACTCATAAGAGTCAACGGACATCCGAAAGTGTGTAAATGTGTATATACACATGTACCGCGCAGTTAAACCACTGGGAGTGAAGGACCCCCTAGCCTTTGTCAGGGCATTCTTCCAGGAGAAGGCAACTCAGGAAACTGGGATAACTCTGATATAAAACCTGTGGCTCTGTAGTTACCGATGATGTTGATCTTTTCTTCTTTTCGGGTTATAGCTACTGTCGCTCAGAGAGTGGGATTGGCTCAGTGCACAGTCTTTCCTCACTTTAAAAAATATCTTCTCGCACAGGCATTGCATGTTAGAATTAATTAATAATTATTAATAATGGTATATCGTGTAATGGCCATACTCGATAACGAGGGGGCAGCCATCATATATAGATATAGTATAGATAGGTAGATAGAGGCATATATATACACACATACACACACACTACACTGTGCGGCTTCTTATTCTGATTGATTAGAAAGAAAACTTACATTTTTCTGTGTACTCACTCTAACCACTACTCACCACTCCTTCCCTCTCTCTCTTTCTCTTCATTTATTTCCATCTCTCTCTCTCTTTCTCTCTCTCTCTATCTATCTATCTCTCTATCTCTCTCTCTTCATTTCCACATCTCTCCACTTCTCTTTTTCTCTTTTTTCTCCTCTTCCTCCTTCATCTTCATTATCATCATTATTATCATTCTTCTTCTTTTTCATTTTTCTTCTTTCTTCTTCTTTCTTCTTCATCTTCTTTTTCTTTTCTTTTTTTCTTTTTCCTTCATCTTTTTCTTTCTCTTTTTCCTTCATCTTTTTCTTTCTCTTTTTCCTTTTCTTCATCTTTTTCTTTCTCTTTTTCTTTCTCTTTCTCTTTTTCTTTTTTTTCATCTTCGCCTTCTTCTCCTTCTCCCCCTCCTCCTACTTCCCCGCTCCTCCTACTTCTCCCCTCATCCTACTCCCCCCTCCTCCTACTTCCACCCTCCTCCCCCTTATCACCACTACTATTACTATTATTATTATCACCATCTAACCCAACTACAACATGCCAAAACAATCTTCTAATTATTTCAAAATACACTCCAAACTAACTTTTACACATTTCCACAATTTCTTCTTTACTTCTTCTTTCATTCCTTCTTTTATTTCTTCTTTTTTTTTTCTTCTTTATTTCTTCTTTTCGCCTCTTTTCTTTACTTTTTCTCTGTTTTTTTTTTACATTATTTTTTGTAAAACTTATTCTTTCTGCTTTTGTTGTTGTTGCTGTTGTTTTTCTTTGTGTTGTTTTGTTGTTTCGTTCTTTCCTTTAATACATTTGTCTCTTTGCCGTTTTCTCTCTCATTATTTCTCTCATTATTTTTCTCTCCCTCTCTTCACCCTTCTCTTTAATACACCTTTCTATCTCATTATTTCTCTCTCTCTACCTCTTTCTCTCTCTCTCTCTCACCATTATTTCTCTATCTTTCTCTCTCTGCAACCATTCTTTCTTTCTGTGAGTATATATACACAAACATATATACATATATATATATATATATACAGTGAGAGAGATTACTAGGTAGATATAGATAGATAGATAGAGATAGATAGATAGGTAGATAGATAGACATATATATATATATATATATATAGACTGACAGATGGATAGGCAGACATATATATATATATATATATATATATATACAGAGAGAGAGAGAGAGAGAGAGAGAGAGAGAGAGAAAGAAAGTCCTTCTTATTAATCTCTCATCCAAGAGCACTGGTAACCATAGCAACAGGGGTTACTTTTACATATCTCTCCATTTAACATCTCAAGCAGAAAAGAGGATAATAGTAAACAAGACATTCTTGTAAATTATAGCAAACGTATGTATATATATATATATATATACATGCTCACATATATATACACACATATATATATATATATATATATATATATATATATGTCACATGCAAACATATGTGTATATATATATATATATATATATATATATATATATATATATATATAAAATATATAGAAATTAATGTGAGCAAGAAGCCAACAGTATTTCATAATATATAAGTGACTATATATATATATATACACTATATACACTATATATATATATACACATGCTCACATATATATAATTATATGTATATATATACAATAATCTGTGTCTGCTTGTATAACTGCATGTGTCACATATATATATATAAATATATATGTGTGTATATATATATATATATCATCATCATCATCATCGTTTAATGTCTATCTTCCACGTTAGCATGGGTTAGACGGGTTTGTCCCATTTAGAGGCAATTCGGGTTGGGTGACCATCTCTTGCTCATATAGGAGTGTTTCTGGCTGGCTTTCTACAACTGGATGCCCTTCCTAGCGCCAACCACATTTACAGTGTGTGCTGGGTGCTTTTTGCCGTGTCCTTTACATGACCACTTTACTACATTGTTGGCTGGGTACATTTTGTCATGATACCTATATATATATATATATATATGTATGTATGTATGTATGTATGTATGTATGTATAAACAAAACCTGTCAAAGGGCAAAGGAGCTCTTAAGAGTCACTGGCCATCCAAAATCACCGGGAGAGATGACCCCTTAGCCTTTGTCAAGGCAGAATTCTAGGAGAAGGAAAACTCTGATATAACACCTGCAACCCTGATGGTATCCAATGATGTTGACTTGTTCTTCTTTGTGGTAAATATCATCTTGGTTAAGAGAGTGGGACTGGCTTTGTGCAGTGCCTTTGCTCACTATAAAAGCTTCACGGCACAGGCATTGCTTTATATCTGGAGATCTCTCTGCACTTGTCGTCATTTGGTACCATGGGCCCAGCACCATGTGTCAATAATTGTCACAAGTGTAGTGTTTGTACCAGAGTTTTCAAGTCGCTGGCTGGACTAAAAAGTCACACTCGTTCAGCGCATCGGTAGGGGGTTCTCCTACATGGATATAAAGTAGTGGCCATACTCGAAAACGAGTTGGCAGCCACCATGTATGTATGTATGTATGTACCTATATATAATAAGGGTTTAGATCAACATCTGAGGATGTTGATGTCACTTACTTACAACTTGCTCAAGAAATCAACTCAGAGCACACAGATATATATATATATATATATATATATATATCTTAGTGTATTACTGGTACTATTTGTATCGATCTCATAAGGTTGAAAGGCAAAGCTAACCCCAGAAGGATTTGAACTCAGAACATAAAGGGCTGTAACTCTATGCCACAAAGCATGTTTTTTCCGATGCTCTACCAATTCTGCTAATCCAATAAAAATATGAATAATGTTTCTACTTTTGGCACAACACCAGCATTTACCTCCGTACATTACTGGTACTTTATTCTATCGACCCTATAAGGATGAAAGGCAAAGATAACCTCGGCGGGATTTGAACTCAAGCCATAAAGGACCGTAACTCTATGCTGCAAAGCACGGCGTTTGACCCTCTACCTATACTGCATAATAATAATAATAATAATAATAATAATAATGATTGTTTCTACTTTAGGCACAAGGCCAGCAAATATCCCAGTGCATTACTGGTACTTTATTTTATCGACCCCCGTAACGATAAAAGGCAAAGTTAACCTCGGCAGGATTTGAACTGAGGCCGTAAAGGGCCGTAACTCTTTGCTATAACGCATGGCGTCCAACCCTCTACCGATACTATAATAATAATAATAATGAAAAAGTCATAAACAAATATAATAAATAAAAAAGAAAGAAATGGAAAATAAAATTTTTTAAAAAAATACAAGGATGATACGTCTTACAACAGACAGATGAGATTTTTGTTTAAAACTTAAGATGAAAAAAATATAAAATGTACACATTTATATATATATATATATATATATACACGAACTTCTACTCTGCTTCGCTTGGTTAAGTTAACTGGCTAGCACCTCTATGTACCCTCCTATGTTTCGTTATCATTTGTTCGTTAGCTAGTTTGCTGGGTAGGTAGGTATGTAGGGTGGTAGGAAATTTAGTTAGTTTGTTGGTCGGTTGGTTGGTTGCAGAGGAACAATTATTAAAAGATGGTTTAGTAGTAGTAGTAGTAGTAGTGTTAATAGTAGTAGCGGTGGTGGTAGTAGGTGGTGTTGGTGGTGTTGGTGTGAAACATGAATCAGATGTTGTTGAAAGTGACTTTCTAAAGTTACAAATGATTTAAAAAGTGAGTTGAGAGATAAGGTTTTTAACTTATTTATTTACATACATAACTTACTTATTTACTACTTACTGGTGAAGGTGCGTGTGTGTGGCTTAGTGGTTAGGGTCTTGGGCTCATGATTGTAAGGTGGTGATATTGATGCTTGGCAACACCCCAGCCCCCTAACTAAAAAAATAATGTGTTATATCTATAATTTGAAGGATCCTGGCACCTCCGCCTCCTCCTCCCAAAAAACAAAACAAAATAAGTTATACCTGTAAAAATGTATATTTGAAGGACCAGCTCTGTCAAACACTGTCACTCCGAATCTCCCTGAGAATTGTATTAAGGGTGCATATATATCTATGGAGGCGATGAAGTGGCAGAATCATTAGAACTTCGGAGAGAATGCTTTATGGTATGATGATGATGATGTCCGTAATAATGATAATAATGATGATGGTGATGATATCTGTGATGATTATGATGTTGATGATGATCATGATGTCAATGATGATGTTGATATCGCTGATGATGATGATAATGTTGATGGCGATGATGATGATAATGTTGATGATGATGTTGATAGTGATGATGATGATGATGATGTTGATGATGGTGATGATGATAATGTTGATGGTGATGATGATGATAATATCGATGATGATGATGATGATGATGCTTAATAGTAACTCATGTATTTTTTTAAATTATATATTTTGTTTCTTGTATAGTTTTATATATTATATATTTATATATATATTTTTTTAATATTCATTTTGTCTGTTAATCTTTCTTTCTTTCTTTCTTTTTTTATCTTCCTCTCCATCACCCCCTCCCCTTCACCTCCCCTTACCCCTTTACCCCAAATCCTAACCCATGCCCTCAACCTTTAAAAAAAAATCACCCCAAAAAACAACAACCCCCAACAACAATTAAAAAAAAAACCTCAACCAACCAACAACGGTCGAATCTCCTCCCCCTTCCTTTCCATACCTTTCTCTCTCTTGACGTCCACCCCTCCACAACTACCACAACCACACCACCGCTAAAAAAAACAATACTGTTGTTGTTGTTGTTTACTTAATTCTCACCTGGTAAGTATTTCGTTTCTAACTTAAGTATTTTTATTCTTTCTATTCTTCTCTCGTTCTTTTTTTCTTTCCTTCTCTCAATCTTTCTTTCTCTCTGTCTTTCTTTCTATCTTTCTTTCTTTTCTTGCTTCTCTCGCTCTTTCTTTCTGTCTTTCATTCTATTTTTCTTTCTATTTTCCTTTTATTCTTTCTTTCTCCCGTTCCCTTGTCGTATCTTTCTTTCCTTTCGTTCTTTCTCTTGTCCATTCTTTATGTTTTTCCTTCTTTTGCACCTTTCCTCTCTTTATTTCCTTCCTTCCTTCTTCTTAAATCATTTTTCTTCTTTCTTCCTCCTTTTGCTCATTTCTTCTTTTTCTTTCTTCACTCCCCGCCTCTCTCTCTACTGCTCTCTCTCTCTCCCTCTCTCTCTCTCTCTCTTTCTTTTTCCATTTTTCTTTTGTTTCCTTTTCCTTCTCTTTCCTTCCTTGAATATATATATATTATATATATATATGTATATATATATATATATATATATATATATACAAAAGAGAAAATGTATGATGGTTATGATAGGAATTCCTTCGATCATAGTTCTATCTTGGTCAGAGACTGTCCCAGGGTTAAACAACATAAATTTCAACAACCACAATATAACACATAGTTACATCACTAATTGGCAAATGAGCTCCCACATGGTTGTCTGACTTGCTAGAAATAGCAGCTAAACCTCCATTATATAATATATCAACAACAACAATAACCTATGTTTTAAGTTTGTCTTCCCTGTTAAGGCAAGGGTTTTAACCTTGTAGGGCCCCCATTAAATATCAACAACACCAACAACAATAACAAATAACAAACATTTTAAGTCCATCCTCCCTGCTAAAGCAAGGGTATTAACCTTGTAGGGTCTCCATTAAATGCTTCGTATTTTTCTTGTCATCTTGGGGTCCTTTTTCTAGGCAATGGTTTTCAGCCTGATGTCCTTTCCTGCTGCCAAAGCCTTTCAGTCAGCTTTTATTACATGCAAGGATACATTGATCACATACACACACTGTATCGAACACATCATGTCGGACACTGGGCTGGACACACAATGTCGGACATACCATGTCGGACACACTGTTTTGAACACACCGTGTCAGACACTGTTGGATACACTCTGTCAGACACACCATATCAGATAGACTGTGTCAAACTCACCATGGTGAACACACCGTGTCAGACACTGTTGGATACACTCTGTCAGACACACCATATCAGATAGACTGTGTCAAACTCACCATGGTGAACACACCGTGTCAGACACTGTTGGATACACTCTGTCAGACACACCATATCAGATAGACTGTGTCAAACTCACCATGGTGAACACACCGTGTCAGACACTGTTGGATACACTCTGTCAGACACACCATATCAGATAGACTGTGTCAAACTCACCATGGTGAACACACCGTGTCAGACACTGTTGGATACACTCTGTCAGACACACCATATCAAATAGACTGTGTCAAACTCACCATGGTGAACACACTGTGTCAGACACTGTTGGATACACTCTGTCAGACACACCATATCAGATAGATTGTGTCAAACTCACCATGGTGAACACACCATGTCAGACACTGTTGGATACACTCTGTCAGACACACCATATCAGATAGACTGTGTCAAACTCACCATGGTGAACACACCATGTCAGACACTGTTGGATACACTCTGTCAGACACACCATATCAGATACACTGTGTCAAACTCACCATGGTGAACACACCGTGTCAGACACTGTTGGATACACTTTGTCAGACACACCATATCAGATAGACTGTGTCAAACTCACCATGGTGAACACACCATGTCAGACATGACACATTGCAGACACCACATTGAACACACCACATCAGACATGCCACAATGGACACACACCACACCAAACACATGTCAGACACATATCCTCATTTGTGGTTACTTCCCAACAACATCTCCTTCTATAAGCTTCCTATATATATCTATATATATATGGTCGCTTTCAAAGAAGCCATGTACATCATCACATTTTCTCTTCTAAAGGTCCCCCAATTAGGTGAGAGGTCAAATACCATTAACTTTCCATAAGGAAACCTTGAGAGAATGATGGGGGGGGGGGGGTTCTTGCTTGTTCGTCTTTTGTTGTGGTTTTTTTTTTTTTTTTTTTTTTGGTTAAAATTAATTTTTAAATATTTTCAATTGTAAACTTTAATTAAAATAGTAATTTTTGTTCAATGGAAAGCTAGAACGAAGCGAAAATAATTTTAATTATTTCTTAAGACATTATTTCTTAAGACATTACCTCTGATTTTCAAATCAGTTTTGAAATAATCAAGACTTTAAGGAGCTTTTAACTCATTATTTAACTGTGTTTGGAACATAACTTAACAAAGGTTTCTTGCATGAAATTGTAATGGAAGCTCTATAGATAAAGAAAAGCAATATAAAATAAATTTTACATAATTTTTAAATATTTGAAAATTCAAAAGACATTACTAAAATATAACTAACTTTCTCATTATTTATCTAATGTATCGGTAGAGCGTCGGACAATATGCTTTGCAACATAGAGTTACGGCCCTTTACGATCTGCGGTCAAATCCCGCTGAGGTTTGCTTTGCCTTTCATTATTATGGGGTCGATAAAATAATGCACTGGAGTCTACTTCCCCCACCCAACACCTCAAAATTGTTGGCCTTGTACCTATAGTAGAAATCAGCATTTATCTGGTGAATGGAACATAATTTAATAAAGTTTCTTACATGAAATTAAGATGGAAGGTTTTTAGATAAATATAAATACTTTAACCTTTTCATTACAATATTTCTAATGAAAGGCACTGCCTTATGATCTTCACAAAATTTATAAGATAATTAAGATTTAAAGAACATTTTATAAATATTCCTAACTTTCTCATTATTTATCTGGTGTTTGGAACATAACTTAACAAAGGTTTTTACATGAAATTGTCTTGGAAAGTTTTTAGATAAATATAAACAAATTTAAAATAAATTTAACAGTCTAGTATTACAGAACCAAGTACTCTTTCAGTATGAAAAGTGTTAATAACTTCGCAATTCAAATTGCTTGCCTTGTGCCAAAGTAGAAACAATTATTCACCTGGTGTTTCGAACATAACTTAACAAAGGTTCTTACATAAAATTGTCTTGGAAGGTTTTTAGATAAATATAAACAAATTTAAAATAAATTTAACAGCCTAGTATTACAGAACCAAGTGCTCTTTCAGTATGAAAAGTGTTAACAATATTTTCACAAGAACAACAGCAGTAATAACAACAACAACAGCATCAAGCAAGGGTGGTTGTGGCCTCCTCCCAACACCACCTCCGCCACCAGCACCACCGCCACCACACCATGTTGTCTGATCCGTCAAATAAATGAAGATATTTTGTAAAAAGTTCTAACAAAAATTTTCAACATAGCAGCCTTAATTACTTACAGTTCTTTGGGTTTCCTACATCTTCTTTCTGAGATTTCTCTCTTGGGTTCCTCCTGATTGTTGCAGTTCCATACCACCACCACCACCACTAACAACAACAACAATACCAACACCTCTACTACCTTACCCTACCCCTCCCACCCGCACCTTGGGGATGTTTTTTTTTCGCCACTCTTCCACCATCATCATCATCCTCATCAACAACAACAACACCAACACCTCTACACTCCACCATCACCACCACCACCATCAACAACAACAGCAACAGCAACAACAACAACACCTCTAGACTCCTGCTTGTCCTACCACCATCACCACCATCAACAACAGCAACAGCAACAACACCTCCTCTAGACTCCGTCCCCCCCACCACCACCATCAACAACAGCAACAGCAACAGCAACAACAACAACACCTCTAGACTCCTGATCCTTCCTCCACTACTCTCCCCCCCCCCACTGTCTTAAAGGTTCTTCCATTCCTCCTACAAGACTAAGGAATCTTATAAGAGCCCCTCTCCTCCCAGTAACCTGTGTTTAGGTTGAGGTTGGCTGGGGTGGGTTGGGGTTGGTGATGGTGGGACATTTTTTGAGGGGTGTGGAGGTGTGGTGGGGTTTGTGTGAAGGTGTGGAGGGAGCCTGGTTGTTTTTTGTGGGGGGGGGGGGATGCCCCAAAGACAAGCTTAGCATCAACCATATTTGTTGTGTGTCTAAAGATGAAGTCTTCATATTTTTCTACACATATGTATATATATATGTATGTATGTATGTATGTATGTATGTATGTATATATATATATATGTATATATATATATATGTATATATATATATGTATATATATATATATATGTATATATATATATTTGTGTGTATGTATGTGTGTCAGAGAGAGACATTCAGTGTATGTAAGCATGTATGTTAACATGATTGCAAAGCCTGGGTGTATATATATATATATATATATATATATATATATATATATATATATATATATATATATATATATATATATATATGTATGTATATATATATATATATGTATGTATATATATATATAAATGTATGTATATATATATATAAATGTATGTATATATATATATAAATGTATGTATATATATATATAAATGTATGTATGTATATATATATATAAATGTATGTATATATATATATAAATGTATGTATGTATATATATATATAAATGTATGTATGTTTATATATATATAAATGTATGTATGTATATATATATAAATGTATGTATGTATATATATATAAATGTATGTATGTATGTATATATATATAAATGTATGTATGTATGTATGTATATATATATAAATGTATGTATGTATGTATATATATATATATAAATGTATGTATGTATATATATATATAAATGTATGTATATATATATATAAATGTTTGTATGTATATATATATATAAATGTATGTATGTTTATATATATAAAAATGTATGTATGTATATATATATATAAATGTATGTATGTTTATATATATAAAAATGTATGTATGTATATATATATATAAATGTATGTATGTTTATATATATAAAAATGTATGTATGTATATATATATATAAATGTATGTATATATTTATGTATGTATATATATGTATATATTTATGTATGTATATATATATATATATATGTATGTATATATATATATATATATATATATATATATATATATATATATATGTATATATATATATATATGTATGTATACATATGTCTATATGATTTACTTATAGTTATGTATGTATAGTTGTTGTCGCAATCATCATCATCACAATCATCATCATCACTGTAATCCCGGTCTGCCTCATTCATTAATATATTGTCTGTTTTGCCATGAATGGGTGTGATGGTCATATTTGGATTGTTTATGGTAATATGTCTCTTTAACCAGGACTCACATGAATAACTTCAACTGGAAACACCACCAACAACATCAGCACCAACAACACCAACAACAATACCATCACTATCAGCAACAACACCACCACCATCAGCAACAACACCACCATCAACACCACCTTCAACAACAACAACAACACCAACACCACCTTCAACTACAACAACAACACCACCATCAACAACTACAACAACAACACCAACACCACCATCAACAACAACACCAACAACACCAACACCACCATCAACAACAACACCAACAACACCAACACCACCATCAACAACAACACCAACAACACCAACACCACCATCAACAACAACACCAACAACACCAACACCACCATCAACACCATGATCTATTGTCTCCAGCCAACCACATTCTTACCACACCACCAACACATCACTGCACCTCACCCCCTCTACCTCCACCCCCACTACTCCACCCCACCACCACCGAACCATTCCACACCACCCCACAACCTCCACCACCGAACCATTCTCCCCCCCCCCCCCACCACACCCACTACTCCACCCCACCTTACTCCATCCTACTTTATATAATAATTTCTGTAATAACCCACAGTCAAACTGCCATTTCTCATTTAGGCAAGCTTCAGATTTCCACACCTATCCAACCCACTCACACTATGGCGGGGAGGGCCAGACTGTTTTGACTGATTGAAATTAGGCCTCCCCTAACCACTGTCACCAGCACAACCATCACCACACCAGGCCTACTCTAACTTCCACACTGCCAGAACGGCCATTGCAACCCCAGGCCTACCCTAGCTTCCACACCACCACACCTCCAGGACAACCATCACCACGCCAAGCCTACCCTAGCTTCCACACCACCACACCTCCAGCACAACCATCACCACACCAAGCCTACCCTAGCTTCCACACCACCACACCACCACACCTCCAGCACAACCATCACCCCACCAAGCCTACCCTAGCTTCCATACCACCACGCCAAGCCTACCCTAGCTTCCACACCACCACACCTCCAGCACAACCATCACCACGCCAAGCCTACCCTAGCTTCCACACCATCACACCTCCAGCACAACCATCACCCCACCAAGCCTACCCTAGCTTCCACACCACCACGCCAAGCCTACTCTAGCTTCCACACCACCACACCTCCAGCACAACCATCACCACACCAGGCCTACTCTAGCTTCCACACTGCCAGCACGGCCATTGCCACCCCAGGCCTACCCTAGCTTCCACACCACCCTGCCATTTCTCATTTAAGTAATCTTTAGATTTCCACACCACCACCACCACTACCCCAGGCCCACCCTAACTTCACCACCACCACCATGACAAGCACCCCACCAGACCCACCCTAACTTCACCACCACCATGACAAGCACCCCACCAGACCCACCCTAACTTCAACATTGCCACCACCACCACGACAAGCACCCCACCAGGTCCACCCTGACGTCACTGCACCACCATAGGGCCACCATGTATCCCCGCCACCCAGGCCATCCTTACCTTCCACCCCTCCACCGACATGTCGACTGATTGACTGATTGATGACACTAACACTACCCATCACCTCGCCAGCCCCTCTACCTGCACCACCACAGCCTCTCCTTACCCTCCACCACCACTGCCTCTACAACCTACCCCACCACCACCACCACCACTAAAAGCTACACTTAAACTCCACCAAAACCTGCCCACCCCACCACCACCGAAACCTATCCTATCCCACCCTCTACCACCGCCACTGTCACCACAACCTACCCTACTCTTCAACCCCACCACCACAACCTACTCTTACCTCCACCACTACCACTGCCTCTACTACAACCTACTGCCTCTACTACAACCTACCCCTTACCCAGCATCACCACATCCACCACCAACGCTACTGCTAACACAACCTACCCCACTCTCCACAACCTACATTTACCCCACCGCTGCTAACACAACCTCCACCACCCTCCACCACAACCTCCCCCACCACTGCTAACACAACTCCCACCCTCTATCCCCCTCAATCAGCCCACCCCACCACCACCACTACAAGCTCTGTCTGTAGAGTGTCATGGCGGAATTCCTTAAATTGTATCACACTGCAAATTATGTCTAACTGTAATTAAAAACACCCTCAATTGCACACACACACACACATACATACATACACACACACACACTTACATTCACACATGCATACACACACTTACATACATACATACACACACTTACATTCACACATACATACACACACTTACATACATACATACATACATACACACACTTACATTCACACATACATACACACACTTACATACACACATTCACACATACATACATACACACACTTACACATACACACATACACACAGATACACACACATATACACACATACACACATATACACACACATATGCACACATACACACACTTACACATATACACATACATACACACACTTACACACACACATATACACATACATACACACACTTACATACACACATACATACACACACTTAGACATACACATACATACATACATACACACGCACACACATACGTATACATATATACATATACACACATGCACATACACACACAGACACACATACGTACACAAATGCAGACAGACATATACACACATGCAAACATCCATATAGACATATATATGTATATATATACACATAGATATATATGCACACACGCAGTTGGACAAACATACATATAGATAAATGTACACATACACACATATATGTATATATGCATATATATACATGCATTTATGCATATATATATATATATATATATATGTACATATGCATATATGTACATGCATACGAGTATATGTACATGCATACGAGTATGTGTATATACATCAAGATATACATGCATATATACATAGACCCATATACACCTAGGCTCAGATAAACACACGCGAGTATGCCTACACAAAGAAAGACACACACACACACACACACACACACCCTCTCACATAAATACGCACACTCTCACACAGACACACATACACACATACACACAAGAGGCCATCATCCTTTTACAGCCCCCCACCTTATGGTCACCCATTGCATATATATACCCCTTGACATTGGTGCACCCTTTACGCATGCTCATTTCTGACATATGCATATTGCTGACACACACATGCATAGAGTCACACACACACACACACAACTACACACACAGGCACACACACACACACATACACATCTTTATCTCCAATTCAATTTAAAAATCTATGTCACTGTCATTGTGCATACATGCATATACACGCATGTGTGTGTGTATATATATATATATATGCACAAAGAAATGCATATATATATATATATATAACCCTAACCCTAAATGTATATATATATACATCCATATATATATATATATATATGTATATATATATATATATATATATATGGGTGTATATATATACATTTATGTGCACACATGCTTATATATGCATGTATATATATATACACATACTGTTCATATGTCTGTATTTATACGCATGCAAACTCACAGATCCATATATTCAATACATTGAGTGTAAATGCACGCATGCACATATAAATGCATTTATACATACATATAAATGCACATATGCATGTGCATATACCATTGCATATATATATATACATATATATGTATATACATATATGTGCATATGTATGCACATATATATATATATATGTTTATATATATACATATATTTATATATATATATATATATAAACATATGTGCATTTATATGCACACACTGCACACATGCTTGCACTTGAGTTCCAACGCCACCACGTCTAAACATGCATTCCAATATTTCAGTAAAAATTAAATGTTTACGGAAACAAATTTTTTATGTTTAAATTTGTTTTATTGTCGGTGTTTAAATCCTCCTCCTCTCCCTCTGTCTCTCTCTCTCTCTCTCTCTCTCTCTGTCTCTCTCTCTCACTCTCTCACTCTGTTTCTCTCTCTGTCTCTCTCTCTCTCTCTGTCTCTCTCTCTCTCTCTCTCTCTCTCTGTCTCTCTCTGTCTCTCTCTGTCCCTCTCTCTCTCTCTCTCTCTCTCTCTCTCTCTCTCTCTATCCCACTCGCCCCCTCTCTCTCTATCCCCCCCTCTCTCTCTATCCCCCCCCTCTCTCTCTCTCTCTCTCTGCCTTCCAAGATGTTTTAAAGATGACACCAACACTATGTGTATGTCTGCATATGTGTGTTTGTGTGTCTGTACGTATGTATGTGTGTGTGTGTGTATATTTGCCTGTGTTTGTGTGTCTGTATGTCTGCTTTTATTTGTATGTATGTTTGTGTCCGTGGCTGTGTGTGTGTATATCTGCCTGTGTGTGAGTGTGTGTGTGTGTGTGTGTGTGTATCTGCTTTTGTTGTGTGTGCGTCTCCATGTGTATGTATATCTGATTGAATTTGTGTATGTTTGTGTAAGTCTCTGTGTGTTTATTTATCCTTCTGTCTGTTTGTATCTCTGTTTATCTGTCTGTATGTGTGCATCTGTATATGCATGCATATGTGTGTGTCTCTCTCTGTGTTTGTCTGTCTGTATGTGTGTGTGCCTCTTTCTGTCTATCTCTGTGTATCTGTGCACATGTATGTGTGTATACCTGTCTCGCTCTCTCTCTCTCTATATATATATATGTGTATGTGCCTCTCTATATATGTGTATATATGTGCCTCTATATATATGTGTATGTGCCTCTCTATATATGTGTATATATGTGCCTCTATATATATGTGTATGTGCCTCTCTATATATGTGTATATATGTGCCTCTATATATATGTGTATGTGCCTCTCTATATATGTGTATATATGTGCCTCTATATATATGTGTATGTGCCTCTCTATATATGTGTATATATGTGCCTCTCTCTCTATATATATGTGTGTGTATATGTGCCTCTCTATATGTGTGTGTATATGTGCCTCTCTATATGTGTGTGTATATGTGCCTCTCTATATACGTGTATGTGCCTCTATATATGTGTGTGTACATGTGTAAACCACTTTAATATCTTCTCTTTGAACCCCCTGCCATTGACCCATTATTCCATTGAAATCATCTGCACAGACATGCACATATATGCACATGCACACACAATATACACTTGAACACATACACACACAGATGCACAACAAAAAATGGCTTTTACCTGAAATAATTCATTCCACTAAATGAAGCCTTTTTATATAACATGCCCAATATTTTCATTTTTTTATGCCTTTATTTAAAAAAAAAAATTCTAAATCTAATTTAACTCTTTCATGACTATAGTTCTAATGAAACTCAACTGCCTATGAGTTTTAATTAAATTTGAATAAAATCAATCATGAATTTGGAAGAATTTTAGAAAATTTCTTCATGATTATTAAACCTTTTGATACCAAGCTGTCTGTAACTTGCCCTCTCTCTAGCATACTACTAAGCTGTTTATTTTAACTCTTAATCTCCTGTTCTATATATATTTTAAAAAAAAGATTTGTAAGATATTCTTGAAGAATAAAAAACACCATTTTTGGCATTTTGACTTCATCACATCAAATATAAACTAGTTTACTGAGACCATGTTAGCAAGACATTCCTGATGTATAAAAAACTACATTTTGACTTCATCACGTCAAATATAAACTCTAGTTTACTGAAACCATATTAGCAAGACATTCTTGAAAAGTATAAAACAGTATTATGACTGCATCACATTTTGACCTTATCACATCAAATATAAACTCTAGTTTACCTGAACCATAGCAAGACATTCATGAAGAATAAAAAAACACATTTTGACTTCATCACATCAAATAGAAACTCCTGTTTACTAGGATTACTTTAGCAAGACATTCTTGATGAATAAAAAAACAAATTTTGACTTCATCACATTAAATATAAACTAGTTTACTGGAACCATATTAGCAAGACATTCTTGAAAAGTATAAAACAGTACTATGACTATATCAGATTAAGAAGGAAAGTCTTTACTTTAATACTGCAAAGTTTTTACAACAATCTCTCAACTAGGATAGATACTATAAACATTTTAATTAACACCAAGATTCAGAATCGAGGTGTATATGGAAGTATATACAATATATTTTTCTCTAATAAACATACATAGTCATGCAATGAGTGCTTTAAGCTGTTTATACACACACACATGTGTGTGTATGTATATATATATATATATATATATATATATATATATATGGTAATGAATGTGTGATATACCCCTTCCTATTCATCTCATATATATATATATATATATATGAGATGAATATATATATATATATATATATATATATATCTACTTATACATCTGCACCACCATTTCTGTATATATTTCATATCAGAGTTTTATGTATTAAATATTCTAGTAACTAATATAATTCTTAAATCCTTAGCTTACTTAACAATTAATGACAAATATTTATTTAAAAATTGGATGAATCCCTAGATACAAAAATTAATTTTCACTGGTAGAAAATTAATCTCTACAAAAAATGTTATAAACAGAAAAAAAAAAAATATATATATATTTACATAATTTTTTTTTTCTTGGGCATTCTTAAATTTCTTCAACATCCTTTGAAAGAAAATTTTAATTTTTTCCCCCTCTCTCCCTACCACCACAACCACCACCACCACCACCATACAAATTATTTCTCTATATCTGCGGCCCATCCAATCTTTATCACATATGCGTCATCAGCATTATCTATCATCATCATCTTCATGTTTTCCATGTTAAAATGAAGTTAAATGGGCCCTTTTTCAAGCAGGGTTTTTTTTTCTACATACAGCATAATGCCCTTCATACAGCATAATGCCCTCCATACAGCATACTGCCCTTTTTTAATAATATATGGTATCCCTATTCTATGGAATATGGTCTACCTATTCTAGAATATGACTACATTAACCCCTAGAATATGACTACATTAACCCTTTAGCATTTAAACTGGCCATGTCTGGTCATAATTCTCTCACCTCTTACTGTTCGAACCAGCTGTAACTGGCCGCTCATAATGATGTTAACCCTTTAGCATTTAAACCGGCGACATCTGGTCATAATTCTCTCACCTCTTTCTGTTAAAACTGGCCATAACTGGCTCCTCATATCGACTTTAAGGTATTGTTCTCAAAACAAACAATATCAAAATCTCATAGATTCGATATTATGTGAGATAATTATGTGAGGTAAAACCTTTACCAAGGCAAAGTTAACCACGGCAGTATTTGAGGCTAACTTTACCTTTCATCCTTACTTGGTCGATAAAATAAAATACCAGTAATGCATTGGGGTAATTGCCGGCCTTGCGCCAAAAGTAGAAATAATATATAGAGTAATGTAAATGCTAAAGGGTTAACCTATGTGTAATTTGGTATTTACAATAGATACATGGTATTCCGGTGTGTTGTAAGAAGGAAATAAAAGGGGTTAGCATCCAACTATAAAAGCTTAATTTTTCCAAAACATCCTATACAACCCAGCATGGAAGAATGAACATGAGAATGAATCACATATTTTACTTTATTATTGCCTTTCATCCTTACGGGGTCGATAAAATAAAGTACCAGTAATACACTGGGATAATTGCTGGCCTTGTGCCAAAAATAGAAACAATTATTATAAACAGTGTCTTTAATTAGAAATAGGGTATTGTAAGGGTTAAAGTGTATATAGTTCTCTAAAAACCTTCCATTATTATTTTATGTAAATTAACCTCACTATCCAGTGAATTTCCAACCGATAAGGTATGATTTTCATGGGTACGTCTCTATTTATAAAACAAACTTTATATTTTATCTGATGAAAGTGTACCAATGTTGTCTTGGTTGCCCTTGAAATATATATAATAAAATAAATATGGTTTTGTAAATATAGTTTCCATTTATTTAATATCATTGTATATATATATATATATATATATATATATTTCGTTTCTGAATTTGTTTAGCAAGATTCTTTATCTGAAATCGTGTGTTGAAACCGATATTGTTATACTTTGGGAGGGTCATGTTGCCAATAAGAAACACACGCACCAGTTGCTTTCACTTCAATTTATTATATATTTATAAATTTATAAATTTACAAATCTACAAATTTATAAATTTCTGGTTGGTTGGTTGGTTCCACAACCAGATAGTTGTTTATATATAGTCATAGTCCTTTCGTCACACACTCTGTGACCTCTTCAGTGACTGGGGATTCCTTTCTTTGTTTCTGTGCCTTTCCTTTCTTCTGTCCTACGCCATTTTGTTTCTGTGTGTGTGTTGAGTGCTCAGTTTGCGCATGCACCACATCCGGGTGTCTGTGTGTGTTTGTGTTCATTTATCTGTAATTTGTCTATATATAACTGCCTCTGTAATTTGTCTATATATAACTGTATATGACTATATATAAACAACTATCTGGTTGTGGAACCAACCAACCAACCAGAAATTTATAATTTTGTATATTTGTAAATTTATAAATTTATAAATATATAATAAATTGAAGTGAAAGCAACTGGTGCGTGTGTTTCTTATTGGCAACATGACCCTCCCAAAGTATAACAATATATATATATATATATATTTGTAAACCTGACTTTGTTTTTGAAAATCTTATATACACCATATCTTAATATCCTTATATCTATATCTCTCTCTCTCTCTCTTCCTTTTCATCACAGTTCCAGGCAAACTCAGTAATCTTCGCGCCCAGAAGATCGGCTCTGACATTATACTCGTCTGGGACAACCCTACGAAACCCCATAGCAAAATTGAGCTCTATGAGGTGACCTATTATCCCAGTGACAATCGTAACAATGCATCCACTATCAAGACTGAATTTCAGAATTATACCTTCAAAGGCCTTAAACGAGATGCCAAGTACAGTTTTCAGGTACGTGAAACCAATTCTACCATCTATCATCTATCTCTTTTACACTTTTGCTCGTTTTCAGTCATTAGAAAGAATACAATCGCGAATAAACATATGCATGGATATACACAAACCCTAATTCGAATGCATACACTCACACATATGCACAAACCTTTACACACGTCCTCAGTGAAAAGTTCAAAGGCTGACCAAGATACTCTCATGGAATGACCAATTGAGGTTTATTTTTCTACATGGTCCCTGGAAAGAAACAATGCAGTTATTAATAAGAAGAGTTGAAATTAATTGTTTCTACTTTTGGCACAAGGCCAGCAAATACCCCAGTACATTACTGGTACTTTATTTTATCGACCCCGTAAGGATGAAAGGCAAAGTTAACCTCGGCGGGATTTGAACTCAGACCGTAAAGGGACGTAACTTTGCTGGAAAGCATGGTGTTCGACCCTCTACCGATACTGCCAAAAGATTTCACAGCTCCAGCATCATTCCTTCATAGGCTGACGAAGATACTCTCATGGAATAACTAAATGAGGTTTATTTTTCTACATGGCCCCTGGAAAGAAACAATGCAGTTATTAATAAGAAGAGTTGAAATTAATGCATGCAAGATTTCACAGCTCTAGCATCACTAATGGTGGTAGTGGTGGTGGTGGTGGTGCAGATGATGGTGTTGGTGATGATAATGGTGGTAGTGGTGGCGGTAGTTGTGATGGTGGTAGGAATAGTGTTATTAGTGGTGGTGGTGGTGGTGATTCTTGTTGTTGTTAATACTGTTTTGCAAGCATTCCATTCAAATCATGTCTTTGCTATTAGTATTGACCCGCAGACGTCCACACTGAGCATCTGCGACATCAGTGGCGCAGTAAACACTTTAATTTTTGTTATTAAAATATGGAAATGCACGTTTAGACTTGCATTGGTGTTGAAATGCATGCATGTGCATGCAGGTGCATATATATATATATATATATATGCATGCATTAATGATGCAGAGGTTAAAAGGGAAGACATTAGGCTGCAACTGTGTGTGTGTGTGTATGTATGTGTGTGTGCATGTCTGTATGTGAGTGTGTGTGTCCATGTTTGTGTGTGTGTCCATGTATGTATGTGTGTGTGTGCATATATGCATGTGTGTGTGTGAGTGTGTGTGTGCGCATGTATGTATGTGTGTGTGTGTGTGTGTGTTCATGTTTGCATGTTTGTGGGCACAGATTTGTGCATGTTTACTCACATCTGTGCCGAAGCTTAAACAGACTAACGTGACAAGGGTGGGGTTTAAATGTGAGATATCAAAGTGTACAGCCCTCCCCCACACACCACACCACACACCACAGACACTTTAAAACATCTTGAAAAAGGGGGTGAGGAGTGAAGACCTGTTATGGTCACTAGTTCTGTAAAAATCTTAAGCACCAACTTAATAATACGAAAGATAGTTATATTATTAAATCAATCTAAATCCTTAAGAACCTTTGTTAAGTTATGTTCCAAGCACCAACTTAATAATACGAAAGTTAGTTATATTATTAAATCAATCTAAATCCTTAAGAACCTTTGTTAAGTTATGTTCCAAGCACCAACTTAATAATACGAAAGTTAGTTATATTATTAAATCAATCTAAATCCTTAAGAACCTTTGTTAAGTTATGTTCCAAACACCAACTTAATAATTGTTTCTATTGTTGGCACAAGGCCAGCAATTACCCAGTGTATTACTGGTACTTTATTTTATCGACCCCGTGAGGATGAAAGGCAAAGTTAACCTCGGCGGGATTTGAACTCAGATTGGAAAGGGCCGTAACTCTATGCATCAAAGCATGGCGTCCGACCCTCTACCGATACTGCCAATCCACCAATAATGAGAAAGTTTGTTATATTATTAAATCCATCTAAATCCTTAAGAACCTTTATTAAGTTATGTTCCAAACACCAGCTTAATAACGAGAAAGTTAGTTATATTACTAAATCCATCTAAATCCTTAATTATTTTCAAAATTAATTTGAAAATTGTAGATAGTGTCTTCAGTTAGAAATATGGTAACAGAATTCTTAAAGTGTTTATATTTATCTAAAAACCTCAACCTTTGTTAAGTTATGTTCCAAACACCAATTTAATGATAAAGTTAGTTATATTACTAAACCATTCAAAATTCTTGATTATTTTCAAAACTATTTGCAAATCCCAGCCAGTGTCTTCCATTAAAATATATATATATATATATATAAATATATATATACATATATATATATATATATATATATATATATATATATATATGTGTGTGTGTATATATATATATATATATACTGGGGTAATGAAAGGGTAAAAAAAATAAATACTGGAGTTGAGGTTAGTTAACATGATAAAAAAAAAAAAAAAACCACAAAAATGTTCAAAGCAGTGCCCCAGCATGGTCGCAGTCCAATGCCTGAAAATTAGCTACAGAATAAGAAGAAGAAAAAAGAGACCATTTTTGGATACATTAGTACCACATTCTTGGCAACAACATCTGTTAATTCTCTCCTCTGGGCCTTTCTTTATGCTCTTGTTAGACATACAGTAAAAACAGATGGACTTTTTCATTCATCTGAAAGATTTTAGGAATAAAATTTTGGCTAACAGAAGCAATTCATCAACTGTCTAAACCAATTCTATATTCTTTGAAATTCTTCAGGGTATATTTTTGCCAAGGCTCATGATGTAGTGATTAGGGTGTTGGATCATTTATGATTATAAAGTTGTGGGGGTTTCATTCTCAGTTAAGTTAGAGTGAGTGTTTCTTGAACAAGTATTATAACTGTTTCTACTTTGGGCACAAGGCCAGCAATTACCCCAGTGCATTACTGGTACTTTATTTTCTCGACCCCGTAAGGATGAAAGGCAAAGTTAACCTCGGCGGGATTTGAACTCAGACCACAAAGGGCCGTAACTCTTTCTTGCAAAGCATGGCGTCCGACCCTCTACCGATACTGCCAATCCACATGAAAAACAGTAACGTGAAATGAAGTGTCTTGCTTAAGAACACTATACTACGAGAGTCCAGGAATATATTATTATTGTCCCAATTATGTTTATAAGGTTGTGGGTTTGATTCCTAGTCTGGGTAGAGTGAGGGTTACTTCTGCAATTCTTATCATGAAATGCCATGTGAAGTAAAGAGTCTTGTTTAAGAACTACACCACTAGGAGCCATGAACTCCTTATTATTGTGACAATAATGTTTATAAGGTTCTGGATAGAATGTTTGTTTCTTGAGCAAGTCTTATGAAAAACAGCAACATAAAATGAAGTGTCTTGCTCAGGAACTCACACAACACACCACACAGTTACAGGACCTATGAACCACTTATCATTATCCAACACCCTAACCCCTGTGCCATGGCACAGTGTTCAGTGTGTAGTCCAATGAAATATTCTTTCTTCCCCTAATCCAATGACCCAGTATTCAGCTGTTCAGCATGTGTTCCAAATGCAGTTTATTCTTCTTAATGCGACAACACAGTAGCATCCAGTATAGTCTGTAGACTATTTGATCCCTAACCCAATGACATAGTATTCAGCATGTATTCTAATGACATGAATACATAGCTAATTACAAATGCATAGAGGATGGCACACATAAACATATATATATATAAACACACTCAGAGAAAGATACACACACACATACAGAGGATGGCACACATAAACATATATAGATAAACACACTCAGAGAAAGATACACACACACACACACACACATATGAACATATAGGGATAAACATACACAGAGGAAGATACACATGAACACATACACACACACACACACACACACAGATAGTGGTGTTGGAGGTGTTGATGGTGAGGATGATGATGTTGGGATGATAGTGGTGGGAGGGTAGTGCTATTATTGGTGGTGATGGTGGTGGTGGTGTTGGGAAGATAGTGGTGGTAGTGGTGGTGGTGGTGTTGGGAAGATAGTAGTGGTGGTGGTGATGTTGGCAGGAGGGTAGTGCTATTATTGGTGGTGATAGTGGTGGTGGTGGTGGTGTTGGGAAGATAGTGGTGGTGATGGTGTTGGGAAGATAGTGGTGGTGGTGATGGTGGTGGTATGGTGGTGGTGATAGTGTTGGGTGGATTGGCAGTATCGGTAGAGGGGGCGGACATCATGCTTTGATGCATAGAGTTACGGCCCTTTCCCTTCTGAGTTCAAATCCCGCCGAGGTTAATTTTGCCTTTCATCCTTACGGGGTCGATAAAATAAAGTACCAGTAATGCACTGGGTAATTTGCTGGCCTTGTGCCAAAAGTAGAAACAGTTATTGGTGGTGATTGTGTTAGTGTAGTGGTGGTGGTGGTGGTGGTGGTGGTGGTGGTATAGCAGAAGTGATGTAAATGGTGTAGTGTTGGTGGTGATATAGGTGAGGGTAGTGGTGGTGGTAGTGGTTGTAGTGGTAGAAGTGATGATGATGATGGTGGTAGTGGTAGAGGTGATGGGGGTCCTTTTTGGGGTTCTTCTTTCATCATGAAAGACATAGCCTCAAGCAATATTTCCCCTACCACCACTACCACCACCACCACCACCCTCTCTCTCTCTCCTGCTTGCCACCACCTCCCTCAACCAATACCACCGCCACCAACAACAACAACAACAGTATTACCACTATCACTGCCACCACTACTATCACCACTCCTACCTCTACACTAACACTACCACCATCACCACTCCCACATCTACACTAGCACTACCACCACTCCTTACACTACACTAACACCCACCAACAACACCAATATCACCACTACCACCAGCACCACTACCACCACTCCTACCACTAACACCATAATACCTCCCACTACACTAACACCACCACTACCATCAACACCACCACCACCACCACAAATTTGTGTCTCATCAGATTTTAAACAAACCTCACTATGGAAGGATATCAAAGACATAATCAAAATCTTTAAGATAACGAAACAAAATTGAATGTTATGCTTTCATGCTTTCGTGGTCATATGTCTAATGAAATACGCTTTATTTGTATTAATTAACGAAGAATTTTGTGGGATTTACTAAAATTATTAATTATTTCCTTATTAAGATTGCATTTGTAGCATAACATAACAGGATTTAACAAACAAAAAATGTTCCTGTATCAAATTATGTTGGAAGATTTTAATTTAGATAGAAACTCTTTAAAGTGAGTTGTTTTACATCATAGAACTCATGTTGGATTTTGGCAGTTTTGAATCAAAAGTGTTAAGCAGCCTTAACTATGGAAAAAAATTCCAGACTCCATCAAAATGTTTAACTCTTTAGCATTTAAACCAGCCATATTCAGCCAGAATTCTAGCACCTCTTTCTGTTCAAACCTGTCATAATCGGCTGCTCATACTGAAGGTATTGTTCTCAAAATAAATGACATCAAAATCTCATAGATTCGATATTATGTGAGATAAACCCTTACCTACAAGAATACAATAGTTTATAAAGAGTAATTTAAATATTAAAGGGTTAAGTCAGTGAGACCCAATGTGGACCTGGAGTTGGCCCAAGGAAAATAGTTTGGCTTTGAAAATCTTTTCCTTTCTACTGGTATAAAGTTACGAAAAAAAAAGTTATAGAAACACAACAGGATGAAACACAGTGATAACCACTGAAGATGTCACATATATGTGTGATGAAAGTACTTTGATAAATTATATTTATATTTATATTTTTAACTGTTGGTCAATCAATGATAAATATTGATTGCCAGCAAAATTATTTATAAAACTATACTGAAGTGAAAATCAAACCAAAAAGTGAGTGTGTTTTACTATTTGGAGGTGGGGGTCGGGAGGGGGGGGGGATATTAGGTCAGAATGACCCTCCTGAAATATAACAATAGGAAAATATAAACTGCTGAAATGAGAGTAGAGTTGTGCCTGAAGCTGAACCAAGGATTGGCAGCTCAACTTGACAAGCTGGGTGGACTTGAAATTTTTTTTTTTTTA
>OZ024763.1:28018494-28025994 GCA_964016885.1 Eledone cirrhosa | reverse complement strand
CAGTAATGTTTTCTGATTTAGGCACAAGACCAACAATTTTTTTTTTTTTTTTTTTTGGTAGAAGGCGAAAGTTGATTAAATCAACCTCAATATATTAACGGTATTTTATTTTATCGAACTTGTGACAATGATGATGATGATAAAGATAGCTTTAATAATTGTTTCTACTTTTGGCACAAGGCCAGCAATTACCCCAGTACATTACTGGTACTTTATGCTGGAAAGCATGGCGTCCGACCCTCTACCGATACTGCCAATCCACCGCCCTATAATAGTATATATAAAGTAATGTAAATGATAAAGGAGGCACATGGCTTAGTGGTTAGAGCATTGGCCTTGCAATCGAAAGGTTGTGAGTTCAATTCTCAGACCGGGTGATGTGTTGTTTCCTTGAGCAAGACACTTTATTTCACATTGCTCCAGTTTACTCAGCTGTAGAAATGAGATGATAGGGACTGGGGCCCATATCATTCCACTGCAAAGTGGTCGTGTAGGTGCCACGGCAAAAAAGCACCCAGCACTCACTGTAAATGAGGTTGGTGTTAGGAAGGGCATCCAGCTGTAGAAAGCAAGCCAAAATCAGTTCCCGTCCCACCCTTGCAAGCAGGGAAAAGCGGACGTAAAATGATGATGATGATGATGATGATGATTAGACCAGCCATATCTGGCCAGAATTCTCTCACCTCTTTCTGTTCAAACCGGCTGTAATCTGCTGCTCATACTGATGTGAAGGTATTGTTCTCAAAGTAAATATCAAAATCTCATACATTCGATATTATGTGAGATAATTGTGAGATAAAGTGTTTACCATGAAAATATAATAGTATATACCCCCCTCTCTATATCCCACCTCTCTCTTTCTTTTAGTCTCTGTCTCTCTCTTTCTCTTGTTCTCTCATACCCACATTGTCCCTCGCTCTTTCTCTCAGTATCTTTCTCTCTGTCTCTCTCTCCTAGCTTCTTGCTCTCTCTCTGTCTGTCTCAGTCTCTCTATCCCCTCCACCCCTCTTTCTTTTAGTCTCTGTCTCTCACTTTCTCTTGTTCCCTCATGCCCACATTGTCCCTTACTCTTTTAGTCTCTCTCTTCCAGTTTCTCTCTGTTTCTTAGTTTCTCTCTTTCTCTCTCTTCTCTCTCTCTCTCTGTCTCTCTCCTTCTTTCCCTTCTTCCTTTATGATACTTAACCTTGACATACTTCAGACAGAATGTGGAAAATAAGCTATTTTCTTACTTAACCCCCCCCCCCCCCCCAAAAGGTAAACTTCCCCCTGATTTTTGTGTTTGGCATTTAGCCCCAAATCTTTAGTCTGAGTGAGTCAGCAGGGCAAGTCCCTGTAATCAAAGGCATTCTATGAAAAAAGAAAAAAAGGATTTCTATGTATTTTTTTGTCTTTGCTTTGGCTTTCTTTAGATAGTGGAGGGGGTGGTGGGCAATATTATAGGGGCCATGTAGGGACCAGATTTTATAAGTTACCCTTCCATTTCACTATATATATATATATATATATATATTTTTTTTTTTTTTTCTTTTTCTTAGCCTTTTTGTTCAGCATATTTCTGATGAAAGACACTGTCTTACCTTCATCACAGTTTAACATCTATTTTCCATTTTTGCATGGGTTACACCAGACATTCATTCCACATTGTCCAGTATACTCAGCTGAAAATGACTACCAGCAATAGCGCTCTTTTCCTGCTATTTCAAGTGTTAACCTAATATATTCCTTCCATATACTGTACCGATTTTGTTGTTATTTCTGTTTACCTTTTACACCCCCCCCCCTACCCACATATATATATATATTTAATTAGAGAGTAAACAACACAATATATAACTAATCCATTACCAAAGGTTTCAGGGCCCTAGACAATGTTAAAATATGTCTTGTCCGCTCATCACTAAATAGCTCTGTTTTATACATAGAGCACTCTTTTTCCTTTCCTTTTTCTTCAGAAATACTTAACAAATATGTGTGTGTGTGTGTGTGTGCGTGTGTGTGCGTGTGTGTGTGTGTGTGTGTACCAACAAAAAACATATCTCCAGAAATCGACAGATGAAATGAGACTATCTGTGTTATTTCGTTCATATTTTTCCCTTGTCTTCGCCTAAATTTTGTTATACATTTTGTATGATTTTTAGCCTCGCGGGACACTTTTTTTTTCAAATTCATATACACACACACACACACATATATATATATATACATATATATGTAGGTGTAGTAGGTGTCACGAGAAAGAACACACACAGTCCACGCTGTAATGTGGCCGTGTAGGTAACACGGTAAAAAGTTCCCAGTTCCACACTGTAAATGTGGTTGGTATTAGGAAGGGCATCCAGCCGTAGAAAACCTGCCAGACAGTCCTATACGAGCGAGACACGGTCACCTGACCAACCTTGCCTCAAGTGGGACAACTCCCGTCTAACACATGCTAGCGTGGAAAGTGGACGTTAAACGAGGATGATGATGATGATGATGATGATACACACACACCCACACACACACACATACATACATATATATATATATATATATATATATATATATATATATATATATGGAGGCACATGGCTTAGTGATTAGAGCATTGGCCTTGCAATCGAAAGGTTGTGAGTTCAATTCTCAGACCGGGTGATGTGTTGTTTCCTTGAGCAAGACACTTTATTTCACATTGCTCCAGTTTAGAAATGAGATCATAGGGACTGGGGTCCCTATCATTCCACTGTAAAGTGGTCGTGGAGGTGCCACGGCAAAAAAGCTCCCACCACTCACTGTAAAGTGGTCGTGGATGTGCCATGGAAAAAAAGCACCCAGCACTCACTGTAAAGTGGTCGTGGATGTGCCATGGAAAAAAAGCACCCAGCACTCACTGTAAAGTGGTGGTGGAGGCACCACGGCAAAAAAGCACCCAGCACTCACTGTAAAGTGGTCGTGGATGTGCCATGGAAAAAAAGCACCCAGCACTCACTGTAAAGTGGTGGTGGAGGCACCACGGCAAAAAAGCACCCAGCACTCACTGTAAAGTGGTCGTGGATGTGCCATGGAAAAAAAGCACCCAGCACTCACTGTAAAGTGGTGGTGGAGGCGCCACGGCAAAAAAGCACCCAGCACTCACTGTAAAGTGGTCGTGGATGTGCCATGGAAAAAAAGCACCCAGCACTCACTGTAAAGTGGTGGTGGAGGCGCCACGGCAAAAAAGCACCCAGCACTCACTGTAAAGTGGTCGTGGAGGCGCCACGGCAAAAAAGCACCCAGCACTCACTGTAAAGTGGTCGTGGATGTGCGACGGCAAAAAAGCACCCAGCATTCACTGTAAATGAGGTTGGTGTTAGGAAGGGCATCCAGCTGTAGAAACCAAGCCAGAATCAGTTCCCGTCCCACCCTTGCAAGCAGGGAAAAAGCGGACGTAAAATGAATGAAATACAGATATGTAGGTAAGAGGGAAGTTTGAATGCTATGACTAATGGCTTTATATATTTCAGTAGTTATGAGGATTGGGAAAGGGGGGGGGGGGGTAGTGGCTGGTAGTAGAATATAGCGAAGAGTTGGGGTGGGGAGGGGAAGGGAGAAACTTTAGAGCTATGTGTGTGTATATATATATATATATATATATATATCCCAATTATGTGGAGTGGAAATGTTGGTTATGGTGTTGATGATGATGGCGTTGATTCTACAAATACATGGTAAATACTGTAATCTATGGAATATCTTGTCTGTCTGTCTAGCTCCCTTTGTCTTTCTCACTCTCTCTCAACCCCCCCCCCCCCCCTCTCTCTCACTCACTCACATACCCTCTCTCTTTATCCATCTACAACCAGTTTCTCTTTTACACTTATACACACATATTGATATATAGATGATCTCTCTCTCGCTCTCTTTCACTCTCTCTCTCTCTCTCTCTCTCTCTCTCTATATATATATATATATATATATATATATATATATACTCATACACATCAGTCTGTCTGTCTGTTTGTCTGTCTGTCTGTCTATCTATCTTGTGGCTAATAAAGAAATATATCTATCTATCTATCTATCTATCTGTCTGTCTGTCTCTTGACATTTGACATTGTCAAAGACACATCAATCTATGTTGACCTAGAAAAGTCTACTCTCTTTCTCTCTCCTCTCTCTCTCTCCTCCACCTATTTGCTCTCTCTCTCTCTCTCTCTCTCTCTCTCATTCACTTTCATTTTTCTCATTTCTCACCCTCCTCCATTCCTTCCCCAGCACTGTCTCTGATATTTTCTTGCCCCTTTCTGCATTCTCTCTCTCTCTTTCTCTCTCTCTCTCTCTCTCTTTCTCTCTCTCTCTCTCTCTCTCTCTCTCTCTCTCTCTCTCTCTCTCTCTCTCTCTCATTCATTCTTTCTTTCCCCCTAGTCTGTCTCTCTTTCTATCTCTTTTATGCTTATGAAGAAAAATAACCATATATATATATATATATATATATGTTTATATATATAGAAGCAGTTTGTGTGAAACAAAGAGAGTAGGAGGCAGAGAAGGAGTGAGAGGGAAATGATGAAAGAGAGAGAGAGGGAAAGAGGGAGAAAGAGACAAAAAGGGAGAGAGGGGGAAAGAGACAAAAAGGGAGAGAGGGAGAAAGAGACAAAAAGGGAGCGAGGGAGAGAGGAATCTGTCATGGTCTCCAGAGATATTTCTACAAGATGTTTTCATCTATTATTTATTATTTATCATAATTGACTAGTATTGTAGTCATTTACTTTGGGACAGCTACATTTCAAATTTAAGTAGTTAACATGACATGAAGGTCATATTCACCAAGAGTATGATTTAATCCTGATGGAATGTTCCAGCAAAAACCTCACTGAAACATACTCTCGGGTCCAAAATTGTGGTGAAATATGTATAACAGAGTTTTAAATAAACCTGAATCAACTGAATATGGCCTCTGATCTTTTATGAACATCTATATATATGGAGGCACATGGCTTAGTGGTTAGAGCATTGGCCTTGCAATCGAAAGGTTGTGAGTTCAATTCTCAGACCGGGTGATGTGTTGTGTCCTTGAGCAAGACCCTTTATTTCACATTGCTCCAGTTTACTCAGCTGTAGAAATGAGATGATAGGACTGGGGTCCCTATCATTCCACTGCAAAGTGGTCGTGGAGGCGCCACGGCAAAAATAAGCACCCAGCCCACACTATAAAGTGGACGTGTAGGTGCCACGGAAAAAAAAAAAAAGCACCGAGCACTCACTGTAAATGAGGTTGGTGATAGGAAGGGCATCCAGCTGTAGAAATCAAGCCAAAATCAGTTCCCGTCTCACCCTTACAAGCAGGGAAAAGTGGATGTAAATGATGATGATATATATCACATAAGAAACGGAGAATCAGTGGTGCAACGAATAAGATTTATTAGACATATTACAATCGTTTCTCTGGCGACCAGCTCAAGGCACGATCGATGCAATGATCAAACCTGACTCTGAAATCGCAAGATCCTTGGATATGTCTCGATTCCAACGAAGCAGAGTTTCCAAATTATATATATATATATATATCAGAAAATGTTGAAGACCCCAACGGCAGAGCTCAAGCCGTTTTGCCGGCTATTTCTGGACCTCCGTCTAAATGGCTAGATCTCTGCCGTCGGGGTATTGAACATTTTCCTATTACCCACTCTACTACCTTAAGTATTGAGTACTCTGGTGCGTTATGGTCCACCTGGTTCCTTACCTCACTTCCTGGTGAATTGGCAGTATCGGTAGAGAGTCGGACGCCATGCTTTGACGCATAGAAGTTATGGCACTTGCCATTCTGAGTTCAAATCCTGTCGAGGTTAACTTTGCCTTTCATCCTTACGGGGTCGATAAAATAAAGTACCAGTAATGTACTGGGTAATTGCTGGCCTTGTGCCAATAGTAGAAACAATTATATATATGTATGGAGGGTTTGTGGTTTTCTCATGTGAGAAAAACCACAGACCCTCCATCTCAACTCTACTTTTGAAAAGCAGAAGAACTGCGAAACTGGTAAAGGAACCAAATAAATATATATTTTTATAAAAAAAGACTCCAGTTGCATTTTCGAGTTCATCTTTTTTCCTGATACTTTCTTCTCGTGTAGGACACCGTTTTTTTTTCATTTTGTAAAAAAAACCTCACTTTCTATTATTTATATATATATATATAATTTTGTCATTTAATATGACTGTAATCTTTGTATGTAAATTGCCATGCTATATTATTATAATGGATGTCAACCCACTGTGCATCAATATATACATATGTTTCTATATGTCTCTTGTGTTGAAAAGGAGGTCAAGTATGTAAAAAATCACTGAAAAATTGCTCCGAAGACTCCAAACCTCGGTTTGGAAGAAACAATTGTAAGCAAATAAATGATTTAAACAGAACTTTGATTCATGTAATTTCTCTATATATATATATATATATATATTTGTGTCCAATATTTGTGGTTTTTCGCTCTTCGCGGGTGCTCTGGGAATGTAACCCCTGTATATATGTATATATATATATATAGAGAGAGAGAGTTGTCCCGTGGTATTTGCAGGGATTATGTAAGTAGGAATTTTTGGAATTTCTGCCGACCCCTTTCTAACATATTGAGCACTTCCTGATGGAATTTTTTTTTAGTATTTTCAACTGTTATATCTCTTATTCACTCAGAACTTAACCCTTTATTTCCCCTTTTTTCTCTTCCCTTTAGGTGCGTGGCAAAAGTGAAAAAGGATGGGGTCATTTCAGTGACCTCTATACAGTTTCAACACATACTTTCAGCAGTAAGTATATACATTTCCTTTTTTTCTTTAAACCCTGCTTCTGCTTTTAGTGAAGGCTCAAGGACTTAATAGTTAGAGGGCTCAGTCGATGTTTGTAAGTTTGTAAACTGATGAGTTCAATTCCCAGAACAGATGATACATTGTGTCCTTGAGCAAGACACTTTATTTCATGTTGCTCCAGTCCATTGTGTCATTGAGCAAGAGACTTTATTTCATGTTGCTCCAGTCCACCGTGTCCTTCAGCAAGACACATTATTTCACATTGCTCCAGTCCATTGTGTTTTTGAGTAAGACACATTATTTCACATTGCTCTAGTCCATTGTGTCCTTGAGCAAAACACATTATTTCACATTGCTCTAGTCCATTGTGTCCTTGAGCAAAACACATTATTTCACATTGCTCTAGTCCATTGTGTCCTTGAGCAAAACACATTATTTCACATTGCTCTAGTCCATTGTGTCCTTGAGCAAAACACATTATTTCACATTGCTCTAGTCCACTGTCCTTGAGCAAGACACTTCATTTCATACTGCTCCAGCCCATTGTATCCTTCAACAAGACACTTTATTTCATGCTCCTCCAGTGCATTGTCTCCTTGAGCAAATCAGTGAGTTGAAAATATTGATGTTCAATATTTCATTTATTAAGAATTATGGTAGTTTTAACACGTGTTTCAATACAATATAATGTAAGGCCTATGAAATCTGAATTGTTATATAATCTCTCTCGCTC
>OZ024763.1:28008494-28010994 GCA_964016885.1 Eledone cirrhosa | reverse complement strand
GTTAGATGGGACTAAATAGGTTGTTGTCAGGAAATTATAATTGTTTCTACTTTTGGCACAAGGCCAGCTATTATCCCAGTGTATTACTGGTACTTTATTTTATCGACCCCCGTAAGGATGAAAGGCAAAGTTAATGTTGGCGAGATTTGAACTCAGATTATAAAGGGCCGTAACTCTTTGCTGCATCGCGTCCGACCCTCTACTGTTGTCAAATACCAACAACAGCACCACAACCACCACAACACCAACACACCAACATCAGCAATAGCAACAAAGATGCCAACAGCAACAACAGCACCATCATAACATTACCAACAACACCAAATACAATGCCACCACCAACAACAACAACAACACCACGAACAACAATAACATCAACAACACCACATCCATCACCACCAACACCACCACAACATCAACAACAACAACACCACGAACAACAACAACAACAACACCACCACATCCATCACCACCAACACCACCACAACATCAACAACAACAACACCACAAACAACAACAATAACAACACCACATCCATCACCACCAACACCACCACAACATCAACATCAACAACACCATGAACAACAACAACACCAACACCACATCCATCACCACTAACAACACCCACAAACAACAATAACAACACCACATCCATCACCACCAACACCACAACAACAACAACAACACCAAGAACTGCATGCCATAAACAGCAACTGAAAAAGTTGTTGTTGTCAAGAAAAGCATCCGTCGGAAAAAACATTGCCTGCAAAAAAAAAAAAAAAAAAAGTCCCGTCCAAGTCCAACCCATACATGTATGGAAAATTTAACGAAAACACGACAGTGTTGATGATCATGTTGATGATGATGATAATGTTGATGATGATATACATATCCAGTCAAATATTTGTGAGGATGTGGGTAAAAAAAAACCCAGTGTAAAGGCAGTGGTAGGGAATTAGGGGGTAGGGGATTCAGGAAGGGAGCCATTTAGTTAAATAGTTCAGCTAATTTAACCAAAAAATTAGAATGTGAAAAATCAAAAAAGTAAGAAATTCTTTGAAAATAAAAATAAAAGAAAAAGGATTAACAAAAAAATCCCTATCCACCACTCCAGTGCACCAAAACCCCATAATTTCTTCTGTGACTGTGACACAGTTTTATTTATTTTATTTTATTTTATTTTGTTTATTATTTTATTTATTATTATAATTTTTTTTTTCTTTTTGAAAAGTAGGTCAGGAAAAAAAATGGGCTTTTTTTTTTTAAAGTTCCTTTTTCATGTCAATTGGAAGAAAGGAAGCCAAACCAATATTTTTGTGGATATTTGAATCATATTTTAGGGAGGAAGGGGACTGGTGGTGATGGGGTTAGTCTAATTGGTATAGGTTTGGTGGTGGGGGTGACGTGGGGTGAGCTGATGTGGTGATAGGAGTGCTTGGAGTTTGGTAGAAGGAAAAAATAAGGAAAGGAATATATATATATATATATATATTTTTTTTTTTTGTGAAAATAAAAAAAATAATTGCCCCCACCACCACCATATCCCCCCCTCTCATCATTCTATTTCTTCTCCTCGTCTGTTTTACCCTGCTCCCCCTCAAATCTAAACTTACGCATAAACTGACACACACGTGCATATGCATACAGGCACATGCATAAACACCACACACACACACATATACACACATACGCACACATATACAGACATACACACCACATATACACACATATACACACACACATGTGCACATGCTTCCATTTTTACAAAATGTAAAAAGAAAAAAAAATATAAGAAAACATCTTTTCTTTCTCCTGTCTTCGGAGGTTTGGAAACAGCTTCGCACTCTCCTGTCTTTGGAGGTTTGAAATAATCCATTTGGTACAAAATCAAAAAAAATTCGATGGCTCCACTTTATTGCTCTCTCTCTCTCTCTCTCTCTCTCTCTCTCTCTCTCTCTTTCTCCAAAATATTTTTTCTATGATATTTGGTGTATACATCACACGTTTCTATATATATGTATATATATTATATTAAATGTGTATATATATATTATATATATGTATATGCATATATGTGTGTATATATATAGCATATATATATATAAATATATATAGCATATATATATACATATATAGCATATATATATACATATATAGCATATATATAGCATATATATATAGATATAGCATATATATATATATATATATACACATATACATACAATAGCAACACATGTAAAATCTCAAAGATTTATACTAACTCTCCTCACTTCCCCATTCTAGCATGTTCTTTAACAATTTTTTTTTTTTGGACCATCTTTCATTCTCAGCCCACTAACCTTCTCCAATACTACTACTACTACTACTACTACTACTACCACCACCACTACTACTACTACTGCTACCACCACCACCACCGCCACTACTACTACTACCACCACTACTACCACCACCACCACCACCACCACCACCACTACTACTACCACCACTACTACTACCA
>OZ024763.1:27978494-27980994 GCA_964016885.1 Eledone cirrhosa | reverse complement strand
CGAGAAGGTGTCACGGCAACAAAAGCACCCAGCCCACACTGTAAAGTGGTCGTGTAGGCGCCACGGAAAAAAAAGCACCCAGCCCACACTGTAAAGTGGACATGTAGGCGCCACGGAAAAAAAAAGCACCCAGCACTCACTGTAAATGAGGTTGGTGTTAGGAAGGGCATCCAGCTGTAGAAATCAAGCCAGAATCAGTTCTTGTGTGAGCAAGACAAGGTCAGCCGACCGGACACTGCTCACAACAGGACAACCCGTCTAACCCATGTTAGCATGGAAGAACGGACCTAAAACGGTGATGATGATATAAATTGTCAGCCTTGTGCCGAAATCAGAAAGCAATATATTTCAAGAATGTTTTACTAATTTGCTTTTATGAGGTTTGTTAATACAAATGTTCACAGTATCTTAACTGGAGGACAGTTTATTATAAATATTTGCTCTATTAGAATACACATACTAACTTTTAACATGACACAGTCATTTTATTGTTTAGTACTTTTTAAGAATGTTTAACTAATATGGTTTCATGTGGTTTAATAAAAAACATTTACAATATCTTTAGTGAACAGATTATTTTGAAAATTCGCAGAATTAGAGACAAGACATTAATTTTTAATGTGATGCAGTCATAATGCTGTTTTATATCTTTCAAGAATGTCTTGCTAATGTAGTTTCGTGTGGTACAGGACATTAAGAGTTAAATCTCTCCTCTCTCTATGTTTTTACTTACTCCCCCCTCTCTCTTTTTCCCTCTCTCATTTGTGCTCTTTTTTTTTTTTTTGCCTTTTTCTTTTTCTTCTGTGGCTTTCTTTCTTTCTTTCTTTGGTGTTTTGGTATTTAGCTATATATAGAGATGTATGTATATATATATTTATATATATACATATATATATATATATATATATATACACATATATATATATGCATATATATATATATATATATATATATATGCATATATATATATATATATACATATACACAGTAGATTTAGATTTTTTTTTGCTTTTTATTTTGCTTTATGGGCATTGATGTTATTTGTTGTTGTTGTTGTTGTTATTTGCTTGCCTTGTTTCCCCCCTCCCCCACTACCTCATCCACTTCTGCCCTCCCTAATTTTTACCAACATGCCAGCCCCTGCCTTTTCCACCACTGTCATTTACACCACTACCATCACCAACAATAACAACACTGAGAGGCACCTCTAATGTGGTTTTTCATTTAGTCTGCTAGAAACAACAGCCAAAATCACCCAAACTTTTACAGGTTTAGCAGAGAGAGAGAGAGAAATGTCTTCATTTGGATTGTGTCGTGTACTGTACTCTTAGATACACATAGCTAATATAAAAAGTCGAGAAATAGGATAACTAAATCACCTTCAAACTAAAACCCTCATTGGTTTAGGGAAAAAAAAATAGATGACATTTGATAATGTAGTGTACTGTACTCCTAGATACACATTGTCATATTATAAACAGAAAAAAAACAAACATGGCAGATCTTCAATGAACCTTTCCATATGTATTAATTGGTTAAACTTTTATCATTTAAACCGGCCAGAATTTTCTCACCTTTCTTTGTTCAAACCAGTTGTAACCAGCTACTTATACTAATGTTAAGGTATTGTTATCAAAATAAATATCAAAATCTCATAGATTCGATATTATGTGAGATAAAGTGTTTACCATGAAAATATAATAGTAAATATAGATTAATGTAAATGTTAGAAGATTAAACCGGCTGTATCTGGCCAGAATTCTCTCACCTCTTTCTGTTCAAACTGGTTGTAACCAGCTACTATGTTAAGGTATTGTTCTCAAAATAAATAATATCAAAATCTCATAGATTCGATATTATGTGAGATAAAGTGTTTACCATGAAAATATAATAGGAAATATACAGTAATGTAAATACTAGAGAGTATTGGTTAACCTGATGTTTGGAACATAACTTAACAAAACATATTATGTGGATTGGCAGAGGGCCAGATGCCATGCTTTGCAACAAAGAGTTACGGCCTTTTATGGTCTGAGTTCAAATCCCGCCGAGGTTAACTTTGCCTTTCATCCTTACGGGGTTGATAAAATAAAGTACCAGTAATGCACTGGCCTTGTGCCAAAAGTAGAAACAATTATTAATAAAAATCTAGAAAAATCATAAACAGAGCATTGGCCTTGCAATCGAAAGGTTGTGAGTTCAATTCTCAGACCGGGTGATGTGTTGTTTCCTTGAGCAAGACACTTTATTTCACATTGCTCCAGTTTACTCAGCTGTAGAAATGAGATGATAGGGACTGGGGTCCATATCATTCCACTGCAAAGTGGTCGTGGAGGTGCCACGGCAAAAAAGCACCCAGCACTCACTGTAAATGAGGTTGGTGTTAGGAAGGGCATCCAGCTGTAGAAATCAAGCCAGAATCAGTTTCCGTCCCACCCTTGCAAGCAGGGAAAAGCGGATGTAAAATGAAATGTTGATGATGATGATGATTCAAATAACA